>LOEQ01009390.1:0-10040 GCA_001685075.1 Bramus lutescens
GGGGGAGGACCTTGGACTTCCCACAGGGCCGGGAACCCTGACTGCTCTTTGGACAGGAAATGGAGGGGGTGTGGGGGAGTGGGAGGGAATTGGGAGGGAGCAGGATGTGGATATTTTTAGTAATAATATTAAAAAATAAATAAAGAAAGAAATGGGTTAATTAAGATGTAAGAGTTAGCAAAGATGAGGCTAAATATAATGGCCCAGGCAGTATTTAAATGAATACAATTTGTGTATTGTTATTTCGGGGTATAAGCTAGCCATGCGGGAGCCGGGCAGGACAAAAAGCAGGCCTGCTCTCCCTTATCACTACAAATAATGACTAAATTTATTACCCCAGATGGGCAAGAACAGATGAAATATGTGCCCAGGGACAAGAATGATATGATCTACATTTTGAAACAACATGAATCTTTTCCTGATTACTGAGCTCTGTATAACTAAAGAAACACCATGACCACCAGTAAGTCAGGCTGAAAGATTTTCCCAACCACCAATGGCATGACTCAATCCTCTATCATCTCCTCCTTGCCTCCTCTGTGGAACCTGTAAACTTCTAGGGAAAACTCTGGCAGGTCACTGTCTTATCCAGTCATCCTCAGAGAGTCTTCCTCTGGCAGCATATGGTAAAAGATGCAAAGGCCCACAGCCAGACATTATATAGAGAGAGAGTCTAAACTGGAGGTCTCCATAAAATTATCTCCTCTCAGAGATCAGGAATGCCCAGGGAAGAAGATACAGTAAGATTTTAAGAGTCAAATGGGATGGAGGGCACCAGGAGAACACAGCCTCCTATGTCAATTGACAAGGCCCACATGAGATCACAGAGACTAAAGCAGCAAGCACAGGAACTACATAGCTCTACACCAGTTCCTCTGTGTATGTATTATAGCTATTAGCTTAGTACTTTTATGGGGCTCCTGAATGAAAATGAGTGGGTCTCTGACTCTTTTTTCTGCCCTTGGAACTCTTTTCCTCCTGTTGCATTGCCATGTGCAACTTCAATATGGAAGTTTTTACTTCATCTTATTATATTTTATTTTTTCATGTTTGGTTGATATCCCGGACTATAAGCCTGTTCTTTTCTAATGAGAGATAGAAAGGAAGTGAATCTGAATGGGGGGAATACGGGGAGGAATATGGGAAGAGTAGGGAAGGGAAAGAGTAAACAGTATATACTGTATGAGAAAAAAATGTATTTCCAGCTTAAAAATAAAAAAGAAACCTAGATTGCTGGAAGGAGGCTGTCAGACTCCATCCAGCTAAAATAGAATCTTCCAAGTCCCATGTTGTTGAATTCATTTTTAAAGAGATAACATCTAAGCTGATGTGAAATATCTTTTTTCTTCGCCATTTTCTGGTTTCCTTGAAATATTTATCACTTTATTTCCTGGTCTGATAAACTATATTGGACTGTGCTTCCTCTTTCTCTAGCTTCAAAAAGTTTAATCTCATAACTGTACAAATGTTTGGAAGAAGTCATCAGCAAACCTTCTAAAAATAGAATTTCCAAATGGGAAACTTTTCTAGTGACAGTGTATGAAAACTAATTCAGATATTACATTTATTAAGCAACAAAAATAACTTTCTGTATCGTTGAGGCATCTGCACATCTTATCTACATCTCTTGTGCACTGGTATGAAATTCCTCATGCTATTCTGTTGCTACTTTTTAAATATTTCTATTATTTTCAGTTACACATATAGGTGTGGATGTGCACATAAGACAGTCACCCTCTGGGGCTAGAGGTGCAGCTATCCCTGGTCCTGAATTACAGGTGGCTGTGAACTCCCTGATGTGGAAGCTAGAAACCAAACTCATGCCCCCCCCCAGAATAGTAGTCTGTGGTCTTAACCATTGAGCCATCGTTTCAGACACCATGCTGTATTTTTAAAATGTAAATATCAGGTGACTGGAGAGGTGGCTACGTCATTAAAGTGAGTACAGCTCTTCCTGAGAAACCGTGCTTATAACCACATTGGGTAGTTCATAACCACCTGGAAATCCATCTTCAGAAATCAATGCCTTCTTCTGGCCACTGTAGGCATCTACACAAAACTGACATAAATTGAAACAGATACACACATAGATAAAAAGACTTTCAGAAAATCATTGTGGCTCTGTACATACCAGGAAGCAGAAGCAAGAAGGACAATAATTTGAGGCTAGCTCTGTTGGTATTTCAGGCCCTTACTACCATTCCTGCATTTCACATTTATTTACTTATTTATTTATTTATTTTGAGAGAGGGTCTCACGTTCTACGGGCTAGCTTCTTACTCTTATCCTATAGAACTGAAGAATGTATTGAACTCCTGGTACTCTTGGCTCTACCTCCTCCAAAGCTGTGTAACTATAGGAGTATGCTGCTACATCTGGCCCTTGTTGCACATCAGGGAGCAATAGAACCCACTAGGTAATCCAGAATGTCCATATATATATACACACATATACACTTACCATCTCTTGAAAGAACCCCCAAGAAACATTGTAGAATTTCTGAACAGAGAAATAGGACCCTGGTGATCGTTTGCAAGGAGTAGTTTTATTGGGTGCCAACACAATCTCTGTGACACAATCTCAAAGACAGAGAGTCAAATATCCAGAACAGAATCTTAATCTTTATCTTCTTTCTTTCCTGCATAGAGTGAATTACATTCTGACTGATTACTTTCCTAGGGAGTGGGGTTTAAAAGCTGAAATAGGGAGGAAAGGAAAGGAACCAATATTGTACCAGAGAAGTAGCAGGGTTGCACCGACAGTCAAGACTCTCACCACCTTACAGGCTGTTTCCTGTTTTTCTTCTTGGATCTTGGGATCCCCTACCGCATGACCTTTAATCCTGGCATTCTTACCCTTGCTGCCATGCCTCCCATCACCTGCTCCAGTTCTTCGCCACTGCTGTGACCACTGGCCCCAGGTGCTGCTCCATTAGATGTCTGTATGGACCTTTACATCCACTATTCCCGTCAGATGACACCTCTCAGGGTCACCCCTTGTGATTCGCAAGCCATTCAGTGCTGCACAAGCTTCACCCCTTGCTCTGCTTTGTTTCCACAAATACTTTGCACTGCATACACTGTGAATTTATTAGCATGCTGTCTCTTCATGGCCAGGGAGTTTGCTCCTTGCTCTACTGTATCTCCAGCAGAGAGCCTTGCAATAGCTGGGGGAGTGAGTGAGTGACTGGGGTATTGGGAACATCTGGCCTCATTTATTCACATGACCTTCTAAGATTCCCAGAAGCATGTTATCAAACAGACAGATGCCAAGAGGCCAGAAAGGGAAAGGATGGAGGAGCCAAACGTGGTACTGAAAAAGCCAGGAAAGAGTGAGGCCATAACACACAGGGGGAAGGTGCTTGCAGGAGGGAGTGGTCAGTTGTGATGTTATTGAGCCCTGAGGGAGAGAGAGAGAGAGAGAGAGAGAGAGAGAGAGAGAGAACAGAAAAAGTGAAAAGGTCCTCTGGGTGAGCTTGAGATCTAAGTCTTAGCACTTCAGATGAAGACAGGGACCTCACCCAACTGTCCAGCTCCACATCATCCTCAAGCTGTGTGAAAAAGCATTGAAAAAGCATGGGAGTGTAGTGATATCCTGGTTCTATAGTGAGGGTTTAGGTCCTCAGAGTTTGGACACCAGAGCCTCTCCAGCTGCCCTGTGAACTGAGACCTTGGGCATCTCTCTACTCAGGATCTTCTTTCTCTCATACAGGTTTTCTTCATGGATGGCAGCAGCTGAAATTGAACTGTGGAGACAAAATGATGGTTTTTGGAAGTGAGCCATGTCAGACAGGTGGGAGTTAGTGTCTCTAGTCTGGAGTTACCTCTTCTGAGGACCTCTGTCCCTAGTCACTGGCTCCACAACCTCTGCAATAAGTTGTACACTGGTGGTTACTCTCTGGGCTGAAAGAGGGAGAAGATTGTTAGACAGAAAGATGTAGCCCCCTTAAGCCCAGATAGCTGTGAAGGAAGGACCTTTACAGGTCATGGGATAAGTTCCAGGAGAGGGAAAATTATACAGAATACCTGACATCTGCACAGGTGCCGAGATCACATTTTCTCATCTGAGATTTTATAGAAGCGTTTTTAAGTTCATCTGTCCCAGTCTGGATGGATTTCCTGATGACTTGAACCTAATGACCTGGTTTCCTTGGTGACCTGACCCCTGATTTGATGGAACATAGGGGATCCCACCACCTTCTCAGACCCTGGTCACCTATATTCAAACCCACTCACCCATTTTTCTGCGTTTTTCTTGATGCTTGCAACGGAGGAGGAGGGTAAGAAAAAGAAGCAATAGAAGGAAGGCCACAGCAATTCCAAAGAGGACCTCCAGGCACCTTTCAAGTCCTGGGAAAAGGTGACATCCAGAATAAGGAACCATGCTACCTGCCTGAATATCTACTGTGTGCAAGACCTATGCTGGGTCTTGGCACTCATTATACGCCCTTCTCACAATCATGCAACAGCGTTCATCCCCTCCCACATTATGCCATATCACCTGCCTGGAAGAGGTAAATCTGGGGTTTGAAACCACGGAATCTAACTTCTGGCACTGAACCTTACACCAAGGATGAATCCCATGAGCTAGAGGGAAGTAGCCTGAATACCCTGCTATGGTCCTGTTCTACACCCTGTCTGCCACACACATGTCACTATGACTTTGGCACAGGGGACAGGCTTACTGCAGAACCAGGGTCGGGACGTCTCCTATGTCAGGGGAGGTCCCAGCTTAGGTCACTGCTGAAAGGAACTTAAAAATGTGTACCATGCTTCTCTCCTTCACAGTTTGATAAAGAGAGGCCCAGGAGAGGCCCAGACAGAGTCAAGGCTTGTATAAGTCAAATAAAAAAAAAGCCTGTACCAAGCCATAATTTTCTCTGGACCCCTAGAACCTAATTCTCAACACTTTCCTCAGTATTCCCAGGGCCTGGATTCTCATGGGCAAGAAACCTAGTTTCCAGAGCATGCTAGAGAGTGATGGACAAATAGAGGGCTTGGTACTCGGTTCTCCACTGTACTCATTTGCTCCTTCCAAGTCTGAGCTCTAACATCTCTATATGGATGTCCCCCTATGCATCCCACACTCTAAGATTCTAGGATACAGCAATGCTGCTGAGATCTCAGCTTGGCCTCTGGGTCCTTAGACACGTTCTGAGTTGACAGAGTAGCCAACCAGGTATAGATGTGTTGTCAATTGGGAGGCATCCTGGGGATGGAGCAAGCTCCCAAGAGAGAGGCCAGTGACGCTCACCAGATACTGGAATGGGCTCTTCAGATAAGGAGTCGGGGTCTTCAGAAGATCCTGGGAAATAAAACAAGTGGAGTGTGAGGGAGAGACTGACCCTGGAGATCACATTGTCTTACATCTGCCTTAGAGATAGTTACCCAAGAGTCTCCTGCTGTCCACTTAGAACTTTCTTAATTTTAATAGAGGTGAAATGGGAATTCTTTAAAGGACAAATGTTAGGTTCTTCAACTTTAGGTGGTGAATATCAGTGTGAATGACCCTCCCTCTTTCCCATCACTCATATTCTAGCTATGAGTTCTTCCAAGCATAGGCTCAGTGGTTACCATTTTAGCTCAGAGAAGTCAAAGACACTTACCTGAAACCACAAGCTCCACAGGGTTACTGGGGTATGACAGCATATAGGGGTATAAGTCTTCACAACTATAGCACTTGTAGGTGCCCCCATGGGCAAAGGTCACATTCCTCAGGAAGAATTTTGCCTGGTATAGCTTATCTTGCATCACTGATCTTAAATACAGAAGTGAGTGGGCAGTCCCCTCTTTAGACAGAAGGAAACTATCCCTTCGACGTGATGATTGACACAGTAGGGTCACATCACCTCCAGAGGACATTCTGGGGCCTGGGTGCACTGACAGGGTAGGTGTGCCACGAAGCTGTCCTAGAGAGAAGAAGGATGGATGAAAATTTGCTCACCTTGACCTGAGCTGAAATTTCACCAGCACTAGTCTCTAAAGACTTGGGTAACACTGATTCAGCTTCATCTCTACATCTGTACCTTTATGAAAAAGCATACTTTTTTTTGACCTTCACAGACTGGACTTGAACAGCACATCCTGTCTAGTTGGAGTCTCTGACTGGACAGGTTTGGCTCTGAACTTATGATCAGGGTGTCCAAGAGGACAGTGGGGGTATGATCACTCAGAAGAGAGTCTGTGTATACCGTGTTATCTATACTTGCCCAATAACAGGAACACTCATGAAAAAACAGGAGAACTCATGAGACTCAGAGAGAAAGTTAGCCACCTGGGATTGTAGCCCAGGGTGCCAGGAGAGGCCAGTTCTTCCTTCCCTTCCCTGAACAAAGCAAATCCATTGAAGCTGATATCAAAGAAACGCTGATTCGTTAGTGCTTTTCCAGGATAGGACTGTAGTAGGTCAGGAAGGAGGGAATGCTGGACAGCCTTTGAAGGAAGACAGATAGTTCCTGCAACATATCAGTACCCTCCCATCATGTCCTGCAGGTAATATTTCTTTACCATTCCAAAACTCTAGCTCAAGAGCTAGGAGTTTCTTTTGGTACCCTCCTACACTGTACTCCTCATGGACCAGAGCTTATGGGTCTCAAAAATGATTAGACAGTTGCTGGGGCTACCTCACCTGCCATGTGTATTTCCAAGGAGTCACTGGGATTAGACCACATATAGGTACTGTTTTTGTAGCCATAACATCTAAATATTCCTGTATGACTGACTGTCACAGGACCTGTGTGGAAAAGAGCCTGGAATTGTTTGGTAGAGTTTATATACTGTGAGTCCTGGAGCCTGGAGAACTTCTCATCTTCCTTGGTCAGAACAAAACCATTGTATCTCTCCCATGAAGCACACTGGAAGGTCATATTCTCTCCTGAAGTAACCACAAGGCTTGTCAGGGCTGATAGCATGGGTTTGGGGAGTAAGTACCCTAGACAGAAGAAGGTAACATGTTACATGGGATCATACAACTCACATTGTCCCTCAGGGTTGAGCTGTGTGTGGGAGGGAAACACTCTTGAGAACAAATAGACCCTTTCCTGAATGTGAAAACTTAGGCTGGAACCCTTACCTGTCACCACCAACTCCAGAGCATTACTCTTCTTTGACCAGCTAGGAGGCTTGTGATAGAAACAGAGATATTGCCCGGCATGGGACCACTGAATAATCGGGATAAGGAACTTGGCTATGTTTCCAGGCTTCATTAGGGTTAATCTCTGCAAAGAACTTTGGTTTCCAATTTGATAAAGATAGTAATTCTGAGCACCTGGGGTTCCTTCACATATAATGGTCGCCCAAGATCCATTGGCAACCACAGATCCTGGCTCAGCCCTGATAACAGGCTTTGGAAGTGACCCTGCAAGGAAATCAATATCTATGCCGTAGGACATCAGGCTTTGGATCCCAATACTCTGTCCCAGGATGCTTTTCAATTTCACAGCATCAGCCCACATCTGTTGTTCTCCATGCCCATTGCCCAGAGATGCTCCCTTGTCCTCAGTGAGGATGAAGGACCTGAGAACCTGAAGACATACTTACTTGTGTGCAATGGGGTCCTGAGGCCCAGAGTCAGTCCTGGAAGAGAGTTCCATGTGAGAGATTTATCCCAAAGGACTGAGTAGACCCTCCCTTCCACAGTTGCCTTCCAGCTTCCTCAGATGCCTTGGTAAAACAATGCCTGGCTGTGGAGTGAAGCCCCCACCCCACAACAGGATGTTCTGTGACCTCTTCACATCTCACCAAGGCAGAGGAAAGCTGTGAGTGTTCCAGGCATGACATCTCCTGTGGCTGCAACCTTGTAGACGGTTGGAGACAGAGCCTAGCCAGATAGGAAGACACACAGGGTGTGGCCTTGTTAGGTGGTGGGTTCTCTCTCTTATCACAATGTTGTCACTTCGGCAGTCTTACAGGAAGAGGAACTGCCATTTCCAGTAAACTGTCTTTGATTTCTCCAGTGATATAGCTCAAGCAGGATCTATATTCTCTAATTTTTTTTGAAAAAGTCTCATGAAGTTCAAACAATTCTCACACCCCTGATCCCCTCCCTCAGCTTCCTGTGTGTTAGGTTTATAGGCCAGTGATGGGCTATAGTCTCTTCTTACAGAAGCAGAAATTCCATGGAATCTCTTTATCGGTCTGAATGATGTTCATGTCATGAATGGCCAGGACTTAGCAATAAATAGTCCTAGTGTCTTCCTGAGAAGGAACTTCTCAGCTGAGAGTGGTCTGTGGCTGGCCAGTCTTGCTCAAGGACTCTCCACTGGGAGTCCTTCACTTCTTAGTTCAGATCATCCTCACAGAACCTCCTTAGAGGACTTGTGGCCTCAACAGATGGCATCTCATCTTCCTTCTCTGATGACAACACTGGATATTCAACAACAGCAGAAGTGACATGTCCTCAGTGAGAAAGCAACTCCTTAGAAACCTGATTGCATATTTGTCCCCCAATCATTGCCCCCTAGACACCTCATTCATGGTTTATTCTTTATAAATTAGAGTCACTTAAGCCATAGTTGGATGAAATATGCTAGCTTAATTCTGCAATTCTATATTTCTAAACATCTGAGGACAGTTCTTGCTGCTCGTGGTGGCAAGAAAGAGTCTCTCTGTCTAGACTGTTTTGGTGCTGGGTAGGATCTGTGTAGCTAGGTCTTTAAATTGGGGTTTCTTGGTATTTATGTTACTCCTCCCTTGGCAGTGCCCATTCAGTACCTTGTGTGTATGGCTGTCTGGGGCATTGAGCGATTTCCTGTCCATATCCCAGTGGGTGCTGGTTTCAGATGGTTTGGGCATTAGATCATGAGAGGTCCCTGTTGTAGTAGGACTTGTGTGGTGTTTGAGTGGGCTTCTTAGCCCACAACCCTCCTGTGTGGTGTTTGGGTAGGCTTCTTAGCCCACAACCCTCCTGTGTGGTGTTTGGGTAGGCTTCTTAGCCCACAACCCTCCTGTGTGGTGTTTGGGTGGGCTTCTTAGCCCACAACCCTCCTGGCTTGTCAGTAACTGAAAATCTGCCTTTCTTACAGCCACAGTGGACATCACCTGAAAATGAGGTACAGAAGCTCATTTCTCTAGTAGTTTAGGGTTTTTCCATTCTCATGATATATTTATGGTATTCACACATAGCTCAGATGATAAGTTTTTCTGAGTGCTTCTTTTTAATTAGGTTAGTTTTCATATACTGTCCCTCTAGTGACTTTGAGACACTCATGACTTTCCTTGTGAAAGTGCCGAGGATTTTTTAGTTATAACATTAAGCTGTTTGTAGATAAAGACATCTTTTCTTGTAATACCCTTAACAGTTACAGCTCCATAACTGAATTGTGCCCATCACTACTGTTTTTAGCATGTCATCTTTATACCTCCACGAATTTGTCTAGGGCAATGTGGAGTACATGTGGCATAGAAAATACTGATGCCATTCCAAATTTCTAGGGTAAATATGTCACTTTATATAACAGAAGAATATTTTTATCTTTTTTGCAAATTTATTTACAATAAGTAAACACTGGTCAATTTTAACATTTATAAAGACATATTGACTTTTTATCAAATTCTTTTTATCTATCCTAGCAATCACGTTTCCCTTTTACTTATTGTGGGTGGAAAATATTAGCTTGATGTTTGAAATTTTTAAGCCAACCTTAATTCATAGAAAGAACCCATATTGATCATGTCTGTCATTCTTCTTACATGACAGAGTATGTTACTTGCTACACTTTTGGTCTAGGACACTGTCTCTAATGTCTTTTGAGATTGTGAACTATGCTGGTCCTCTTGTGTAAGGAGATACTGATGTTCTTGTTGAAACACGGAACAAACCTGGGAAAGTTACATCTACTATTTTTGGGAAAGTTTGTGCAGGGACAGAAGCCCACTAGAGGCAGCCAGATCTGCCCCACCACTGATATAGCCCAGGGAATGTAATCAAAGGAAAGCCATGGCCTGCAACCTCTGCTGAACAAGCCAGCCATTTCCACTGTTCTTGTGTGTCCACTCCCCCCTTCCCCAAGGCACCAGAGCCTCAGGTCCTAGGGGTCCCAG
>LOEQ01009392.1:14843-24862 GCA_001685075.1 Bramus lutescens
GGGAAATGGGAGGAGGTGGAAATTTTTAATAAAAAAGTATTAAAAAAAGAAATTTGGGTTCTTTTGTGAAATATTAGACAATTTTTCTCTGTTTTTGATCTTATCAGAGCCAAAATGTATGATACATTGGTCAGTTGAAAGAGCAAGTTTTAAGCTGTTGTTCATTTTCCCCATTACAAATGCATTATTCTTTTCCTATCCTCTAAGTCAAGACACTTCGCAGTCTGATGTAAGCTTAAAAGGCTATTAGAGATCTTAGATGTTAAAATGAAGCTACTAAAAACTGAAAGAGCAGATGATTCCTAAAAACATTAATTTCCCACAAAGTTCCCATCAAATTGAGCACACTGTGCAGATGGGAAGACTAACTATTGAAACAATTAACTATTGTGAGTCATTTCCTCAATCTGTTTTTGTTTTAGCCAATATGTCAAGTGGTGACAGACACTGTTAAATTCTACAGGCTCTACTGTCTTTTTGGAAACAGCGTAATAACTTAGCTTGATAAATGTGCTGGGCTCATGGTGCTGCTTCCTCCTCTCCACTTTTCAAAGCCAAATACACAGACATTATGCAGAACCTATTCAACATGAAGAGCGCAAAGTCCATTTTTCTTTGACTACTCCCACTTGATCACCTGCGGGCACCCACTCTCCCAATCCCTGTGAATTGAGGCTCAAACGAACAATGTAAAAATCACATTTGTTCCTTCTGCCTTATCTCAGGGAAGGGTCACCAAGAAGCCTGACTTTTCCTGAACTTTGCTACTTTCTGCACGTTGGTCTGAAAGTTTACTGCTTTAGATGATGCTTGCATGACTAAATGCTCCTTTCCTTGATCCGTCTTAAATATATATAAACTTGGATTTGACATTTTACTATTCGTGTGTATCATGTCACGTGTCTGTAGAAAAAGTAAAGTTGGTTTGGTTGTTTCAGCATGACAGCCTTGTTTCAATCAGGAAAAAAGTTAAAAGATTCTTAGGTTTCTTCTTAAGCACAAGCTTCCAACTCAAAAAGGATAGACTCATCAGTCAAGAAGAGGTCAAATATTCCAGGGGCCAGGCTAAGGCATTCTCTCTCTGTTTGGAGAAGAATTAATTATGGGATCCTGGAAGCTGATCTGAAAAATAAGGCACAGCTCCATCCCAGATGTTTAAAAGCAACAGCTGACCCAAGATCTGACAGGACATATCAATGAATAAGCAGCTAGAAGACACAAGGAGTCTTTCTTGACCAACAAGAAGCATGTAACCATACATCTTAACTCTGAATTTATGGCCTCCAACCAAAGATGGTTCTTTAGGATCCTGCCAACTTTCTCACACTTCTTAGTTGCTTTACTATTGGTATGCTAAACCCCCTAACAAAAGCAACAGAAAGGAGGGTTTATTTTGGCTCACATTTTGAAGACAGGGAGCCATGCCAACAGGAGCTTGAGGAAGCTGCTCACATCATATAGACAGTCAGGAAGCAGAGGCAAATGAATACTGCTGCCCATCTAGTTTGCTCTTCTTTGTGCAGGCCAGGAACCAAGCTCAGACAGCAGAGCTACCCATCGTTTTAGGGTAGATCTTTCTTCCTCACTTAACCTAAGCAAGATAATCCCTCAAAGACTTGCTTGAAGATTTGTCTCCTAGGTAATTCTAGGTCTTACTAATGCATTAGTCACCATAATTTCCAGGGTACTTTTACTCTCCCAGTCTCTGGGGAGGATCTTATTATTGCTAGCTTCCTTCTTGATCATCTTCAATACCACCTTTTCCAACCATTCTGATGACCTTGTTTTGCCATTACTTCAAAAGTTAAAGTAGCCAGAAATAAAATTTCTGTAAAATTCTACCATCAGATCTACCTCCTTACCAACAACATCCATACTCACATGGTTCAGATCTCCACAAATTAACAAATCTCCAGATTCCTGTCTAAAAATTTTAGAAACTTTCCCATCTAAGAAAAGAATGCTTTTATGTTTAGTGCTAAAATGATTCATTCTATTGATACTTTCAACTGATATCCCATTAAATGAGATAATATGCAGTCGATAGCAATTAAAATTTTGAGAACTAAATCTGGATGTAATGGCACATGCTTTTAATACCAGTAGTCAAGAGAATAAGGCAGAAAGACAAGGAGTCCTAGGTCAACCCATGATATACTAGGAAGTAGAGGCCAACCTGATGTATATTTTTTAAGACTGTGCCTTAAAAAAATAAAAACAGAAAAAGAAACTTGCAGTAAAAGATGCACATATATTGCATAATATTTATGTGTACATGTATAGGTATATATATATATATATAATGTTATTTGAAAGACTGAAGGATCCCTAGATATCACCTAAGCTAGTTGATTCTCAAACCTGATTAAACATTAGAACCCCAAGATGGCCAATACCAAGGCCTCTGCTCCTGCAGAGATTCTGAATTAGTTTTGGATATATGACCTAGGCATCAGTAGTTTCTGCATTTCACTTGATTGTAATATGTATCCAGATTTTGGAAACATGTTTCTAAGCTGGATCTCTCAGTAAATGACATAGCAAAAGTCCAGAGAGGTAAAGCAACCTACTGAAACTCAAAAAAAAAAAAATCTTTGGTGTAGGAAGAAAAACAAAAACACAGCACAACTTATTCCCAGGCCAGGGCTCTTGATAACATCAGGAAATGTGTCACATGCTCACACAAATGTAATCACTGGCAAAGAGCCGAGGATGGCACCATAAGTCATAAACTCAATAACTGATCATCTCTCTGAGAATTTTGGTCTTTCGGTCTCCGGTTCAGTAGAAGACTTTTAAACAGGTATTCTGAAAAGGTGAGTGGGTAGGGAACATGAAGAAACTGCTGCTGCCGTACCCACAGCAGATGTTCAGATGTTCCAGGGTGGTGAGGGACCCAGGGGAGGGTGCTGAGCAGCAGCATGAGGTACAGTGTGATAAATGAAGCTGTCTTTTTCCCATTACTGGAACATAGCAAGTTTCGAGAAACAAATCAGAAACCTGGAATGATTAATTGTGTGGTCTGCAATGAGTCTTGTAGTGTTTGTCTATGAATCCCTTTGCTCTGCAGAACAGACATGCCAGATGCAGAGAAACACTGGGCTATGATGAACCTCTAGAATCCATGGTTACCAGATCAAAAAGAATGAACCATAATTTTGCTTTCAGGTGAGCTCTAAGTGGGGAATCAGTTGTTCTGAGAATATAGATATGGAGGAATAAGAGCAAAAGAGTCTTATTTAACCTTAAGCATTACAAGTTCTGCCCTACCTATGTCTATGGCTTTGCTTCTTCTTCTTACAGACCTACCAATCATCAACGGGAAGTAAAACACTCTAAGGACATATTACCTGCAATTTAACGTATTCCTACTCAGAGTCAGCTGATCTATCCACCACAGGGAAGTTTTGGCTCAGCACTACTGAAAGCATAAATGTCACATGTGTATTTTCTAGGTCCAAATCCTATTGTTTTCCACTTTCTTCCTTATCAGCATTGATAATAATAAGGCAACAAAGGCAGCTTTGTGTTTTTCTAATTGTCCTACTTTTCAAATACGGCTATGTATGTCTACTACTCCCACCTGTACTGAAAACTAAAGGAGACATGGACATCAGATGCCCGAGGCCACTGAAGAGTAGACATCAATAAAGAAGACAGAAATACAGATTCCCATTGTTCTTTAAACTAATTTTTAAATTACCAAAATGATACTATTTACAGGTAAATAACTATTTCACTTGCCCATATTTGTTGACCCTCTCCTAATGCTGATAGGGTACACTAATATTTAGCTTGCCTATTTTGTTCAATTGTAGAAGCAATGTGACTTGATCTAAAAACCTAGATGCAAATAACAGCTCCATTGTTAACTAATTACAATTCTGGAAACGTTATTTACTCTCTCTATGCCTCATCTATTTTTAAAAGCAAGAAGAAAAAACTACCTCGCTTTCAGGGTTGTGAGAGCAAATGGCATAATGCGGATGGCAGACGATAACACGTATCTATAATGAGGTATAACTGGTACAGCCGTACATATACACTGAAGGTAAGAAAATTGTTCTCCATTGCAAATATTGCCTCGGTTTTTCAGCAATCAGAAAAGCATTTCTACAGATTAGTCTGCATATTTTCATCTGTTCTGTTTTGCCATATTTCTTAATTTCGAGCAAAGCTAAATGACAAGTCACCATCTCAGAATGGCTTTAGGGAATGCATAATCTAAAATAGATTAATGTGGATGTAAATATTTGCAAAATATCAAGGGCAAAACTGAAACTTCTTTTAGTCACATCAGAGGGAAAAAGAAACAATCAGCTCCAAATTCACTGAAATCAAAGCAGGGAAAAAAGGACACAGATCTAAGTAAAACAATATAGACCTCAAGCGTTTCCAAATTTATGTTTTAAAAAAGATCCATGCATTAAATGCCTCTGGTATATCTAGTCTCTAAAAAGTGAAGGGGTTTAAATTAAGTTGCCCTTCCTGAAGTTGCCTGAAGTAGGCTTTTGTTACCAACAGAGGACTGCCAGTATTTCTGAAAACAGAAGATAAATGTATACAGGGTGTCATTCCTATTTCTAAAGTACTCTAAATTCGTAGTGCCCTGTGCTGGGTTCTCGGAATCAAGCAAGAAAACAAAGATGCTGCATATGCAGTTTATTAGAGAAGCGTTCCTGAGAGGATGGGGAAGCTCTAGCTGACAAAGGAGAGAGGAGGACCAAAGAAGGCAAATCAGCAAAAAAAGCTTGTCCCAAGAAGGGCTTTGGCCTGGTCCTCTGTGAAGATCCTGGAGGGTTAATTATGGGCCCAAGTAGAAGCTAGGGACAAGAGCTTCACCTACTGGGGTGAGATGTGAGCTGCCAGCTACTTCCTGCTTTCTAGAATAATCCTCCCAAGAAGAAGGCCAGGTGTTGGCCCCTCAGAAGTAGAAACCTAGCCAGTCGGGGGTGACAGATGCCTTTAATCCCAGCACTTGGGAGGCAGAAGCAAGTGGATCTCTGTGAGTTCAAGGCCAGCCTGGTCTACATGAGCTAGTTCTAGGACAGGTTCCAAAGCTACAGAGAACCCCTGTCTCTGAAAAAAAAAAAGCAGAAATAAGATATTTAAAACATTTCGCATTATACATTTCAAAGTGTGCATCTAGGCAAATCTGGAGGATTGCTACTATTTCATTATGAGTGTTAGTCTTACAATTTTAGGTGCAACTGCAGTTTCTTAGATTAGTCACCTACTATATGGTGGCTTTTGTTTTGCTGTGCTTTTTTCTATTTTATTTTGACTCTATTTACTTGGATGGAATCCTATGCCAGTTGTTACTGAAAGTGATAAAATTGTAATTGTATTTTATGTCTTTCATTCCAGTTCTCTAATTATTCATTTTTATTTGTTTGGCCTAATACTGCCAGGCTAAGACAGGTTGGAAACTTTCATTCTTTGTCAGCTACCATAGTTACTATAAGAAGGCTTGCTGTATGTGCTAGCCTGCCTCTATGAAGCCGGAGCTAGGGAGGGAGGGAGGGGATCAGGCTCCTAGGCAAAGCACAGATGAAGGCCAACCTGAAACCTCTCCGTTCATAACAGCACCATAACCATAACAGCCCTGTCTGAAGCATGAAGACATGCTTCCACGTGGGACGTGAAGTCGGCCTTCACACATTCAGAAGCCTAAGTCGAGTTTGCCTTTGTTCTGGAATGATTGGAACAAGGTTTCTTCTCAGGACTAAAACCAAAAACAAAGATTTAATAGTAGGGGTGCCATCTTTTGGTGAAATCAACCAGTATCAAGTTCAGCTCTACCCTGACCCAACCCACCCCTGAAGGCAAGCCTTTGCCCCTCGGGGCTTGTGGGTATTTTTCAGAGGTCAAACACTCCTTCAAATACAGGGCACAAAAAAAAAAGAAAAACACCCCAGCCCTGCACAATTTTCCTTCCCCACAGAGTCGTCTTAGTAGGTTAGACTTTAAGATTCCTCTTTAATCACGGGACAGAAAGACTCCTTCCCACCTGCGCCTGGCTGGAGGGAACCGTTTGCAGAGCTGAACCCTTTTGTCCCTTCTACACAGGCTGTTTTTCTTCATCTCTCCTGTCATACAAAGAACATCCACCAAGAATAAGCCTGGGACCAGCCCAGGATTAGCTTCATCAAGGCAAAAAAAAAAAAAAGGATGGGATGTACAGAGGGCTTTTAAGGCAAGTGCTGCCACAAACAGGACAGGTTTTGAGGAAATCGTGGCTGGCAAGGAAATTAGGATGTTGTCTGTCACTTGTTTCCAAAAAGCACCACGCAAAGCAGCTGCACATAAGAGTGACAGTTCATCTCCCATCAGTTCTAACTATTCCTGGAGAGCCTGAATTCAGTACATAACTACTCACACCCAGAGATATACCCTTTGAGTTCAGTGTGCAGCAGAACTGGGAAACACCAGCTTTGGATGATAAGTGCGCTTAACATTTTTCTTGGATTTCTAATTTTTGTAGCATATCTACACTATCAGTAGCTGGGTTATAATGTTCCTGCTCCTGGGGTAAAATACCAGTGACCAAAGTAACTGAGCAAAGAAAGAATTTATTTTGGCTCCCACTTCAAGGATACAGTCCAATATGGGAGGGAAGCCGGGGAGCAGGAGCAGGCGGCAGCGTGTCACATTGCATCAGGAGGTCGTGGCAGCGTGTCACATTGCAGCAAGAGGTCGTGGCAGCAAGTCACACTGTAGCAAGAGTGCGCAACAGCATGTCCCACTGCAACAGAAGCACATGGCAGCATGTCACACTACAGCAGGAGCACGTGGCAGCAGGTGATGCTGCATCCACACTCAGGAAGCAGAGAAAGATGAATTCTTTCAACTAGCTTACTCCTTTTTAATTAGTCTGGACCTCAGCCCATGAACTAGTACTGACCACATCTAGGTTGGGCCGTTTCATCTCTATTAACCTAGATAAATAATCCCTTGTAGTCATGGACAAGACAGACTTTACAAAGATTGTCTCTTCAGGGACTAGACCAGTCAATCTGGCAATATTAACTGCTACAGTAACAAAGTGTGCAGCTCAATTACCCGGAGAATGCTATTTTGTCTTGTTGACCACATTCTTTGCTTTACAGAAGTTTCTCAGTTTCAGGAGGTTCCATATATTGTTTCTCTCAGTGTCTGTGCTACTGAAGTTATATTTAGGAAGTGGTCTTTTGTACCAATGCATGCAAATGTTCTTCCACTTTCTCTTCTATGAGGTTCAGTGTTGCTGGTTTTATGTTGAGGTCAGAACCTGGAAACAACCTAAATGCCCTTCTACTGAAGAATGGAAAATAGAAAAAGGGAATATCTCCTGAGTAAATTGGGAGTGTGGGGATCATTGGAGAGAGCAGAAGGGAAAGGGTGAGGAAGGAAGTGGAGCGGAGAAAAATATACAAGTCAATAAAAAACAATTTTAAAATTACCCTGAGAACAGTTAAGGCAAAGAAAAAAGATTCACTCGCATAACTTGGATTCCACCTAGGCTTCAAGTACACCAAGATCCAGGGGCTTAAATGATGCCACTATATACACATCTTTTCCTCTGTCTCTTAGCTACGTTTCCTTTTACCTATGGCTTTATTCTGAAGAAATATACAGAGTATGGCCATCAGCATGGGACTCACATCTGTACTTCTAGCACCTTGAACTTAAAAATAGATGTGTATGCTTACTCAAGAAAAGGCTCCAGAGAATTCCTTCGGTTGGCTCCATTTGCTTTACTTGTCAGAATCCAGCACAATAGAAGTTCGCCAGGCAGAAGTTTGCCAGAAGAACGCAGGAGGAAGAGCTCAGGATGGGCAGCTCCTAGCCTCTAACAGAAACCAGGCACCCGTGCTGTGTGCTGGGACTGACTTCAAAATAGAAGAAAAATCTGTTGCCGCTGCATTCTTTCTGCAGCCTCCATTTCCATAGACCACAATCTGGTTTAGTTTTTGACCTTCATGTTCATGAAAGTCATTCTGGGATCCTTAGTGATCCATTGATTCCCCACCAAAGCACCAACATGGGGAACATATATGAAGACTCCATTAGACTTTATGCATCCTTAAGCAAAAGTAGGAACAGAATCAGCCAAAACATCACCCTGGTGGCCCGTGAGGCTGATGGCACAAGTATGAGACAAAGGAAGAACAGACCTTCTGATTTGTTCTTCAACCTTTGCTTTGTGCTTCGGCCTTAGCAGGGCTAGAAAGAAATGGGGACGTTCATAGGGGAAACGTTAACAATAATAAATAAGATACCAGAAGAAGTTCAGTGCCTAATGCCGAGCCAGGGAACCAAATGTAAGCATTAAAGCTTGGATGGAAAGGAATCCTGGCAGTCCAGAGCTAAGAAATACCTCAAAGTCACCAGAAGTGTGGCCGTTTACAGCCCTCTTCCAGGAAAAGGCTTCACCAATGTAACAACTCTGCTCCGGCAGGGGAAGACTTCCCCAGATTTACTGGGGAAGAAGAAGCCAGGAGGGTGGCTGCCTCCGCCAGAGCAGAAAAAGGCAGCTCCCAACTCAACAGGTACAAGGTTTATGTAGGCTTATAAGGGTTTCTTAGAGGCAAAGGTTTTCCAGGGTGAAGATTTTCAGGGTGGGAATTGGTTGAATTTCAATGCTGGAACTTGTACAAGGGACAAGCTGGGGGATTAGTTAGTTATGTTCTGAGTTGGTCAGAGTGTGTTACTTTGGCTCTGATTCAGGATCTGGCTGTTTCCTTGGCTCTCCCTTTTACCCTACACGTAAGGTCTAGATATATATCTGCTCTTATCTGACTGAGAATGTTTAAGCAAGTTAATTTAGCCTTTCCAGTAAAAAAGAAAAGGGTAGTTGATCATAGTGGTACACATCTTTAATCCCAGTACTCGGGAGGCAGAATCAGAAGGATCTCTGTGTTCAAAGTCAGCCTGCTCTACGTAGTAAGTTCTAAGACAGCCAGAACTACATAGTAAGACCTTGTCTCAAAGAGCAGAGGGGGAAAGGAAGAGGAAGATGAAGGAGACAGAGGAGACAAAGGAGATGGAGGCAGGGGGTTGGGTAGGGTAAAGAGAAAGAGACATAATTTTTAAAAATCAGTGAGCAAAATTCTATATCAGAATGTCAACAGAAGATTTTCTATTTCTACTGTCCTTTTATGAACAAGGCCCAAAGTTTAGTGCTCAGGTAGGGCAAGAGTCTCACAGCCTGATGGTGACCATGACCAGAGGCTACCAGCACCAGGTTGAACTCTGTAGAACTCTGATTCAGGGTGCTTGGAGACCAGGACCCCACACACAGACCAACACCCATCAGTCCAATCAAGAGGCCTCTACTTGGGACTAATGAGAAACGAAAGCCTTGCAGCACAAGCCTAGCAACCTGAATTCCATCCCCAGAACCCAGGTAAAGGGAGGAGGAGGGAACCAGCTCTTGAAAGTGGTCCTCTGACCTGCACATACATGTCATGCTACATGCAGACTTGGACTCTCACATACACACCACACACAAAGACGCAATAATAAATTTCCTCTTAAAAAGAGTGTCATCTTTCCCACACTTCCCCTCTGCCCTGAGCAGTCAATGGATCTCTCAGTAAAAGAAATTATTAATCACTCAAGAACTGAATTATCATTTGGCTAAATTTCAACTGCTCAAACAAATGCACAGATTTTTGGTCTGGTTGTTTGTAGTCAAATTAGTGAAACTATAGGTTAGGAATGTTTCATTTCATGTTTCTGAAAGACAGGAAACAGGGCTGTATCTGTATTAAGTAGTGTGTCATCTAATAACAAAAGAGGACTGATTGCTCCCTTAACATAAGAAATGGACAAATCTGGGCCACTGAGTAGATAAAAGTATCTACTGACGACCTGAGTTCCAATCTTAGAGATTGTGTGGAAGGAGAGAACTGACTTCCACATACTACCTTCTGACTTTCACATGAGTGCCCACACGACTACACAAGAAAAATAAATCAGCAAAAAAGCTAAAAGAAATGAACAGATCTGAAGCCGAAAGAACCACCAGTCTTCAT
>LOEQ01009392.1:46546-57159 GCA_001685075.1 Bramus lutescens
GAAACTTCAAAGATTACTGCAGGAAAATTTATTGTTTCTTATGGGAAACTTAAGCATTATCTATAAAGACATATACAGACATGCCCTAGCCAAATGTGATTGGCTGAACTTCCCCATCAGAGGGTAGAGGGTAAAATAACAGTAATAAATAATCTAACAAAGTCATAAGCAACCATATTATTACCTACCTACCAAACATTATATATAATACATATAAGTCTATATACATCCATATACAGTTTAAATAAAAAAAAATCCATCTAGGCTGGCAGTGGTCCTCCCAAAAGCCATACATCTAATACAAATCCCAGCACCAGGCCTGAGAAGCCCCATTTGGAGCTTTTGGTCAGGGTTATCCAAAAGACACCCAAAATGTTATAAGCTATTGCTATTGCCCTTAATTGCCTCCCAGAGGGGTAAGATAAGTCCCTATTGCTGAAGATACCATACACTCCAGACACTGGACCCTAAGCTGGATCTGACTTGCAAGCCTCCCCTGACAACTAGCTTTCATGATAGCAGAAAGAGCTACGTAAGCTTCCAAAGGAGGGCGCAACCAATAGTCCTAGGCAGCTATTATTATAACCACAACAATGCCAGCATAGCAAGATAACTCTAAGGGTGTAATAGTGGCAGACCTTGATGATAGCTAATAGCTTTCTAATTGGACTGAAGACCTGGTCAATAGAGGGAAACCACACCAGATATTGGAAACCTAGTTAAATACCCAGGGCTCATGAAGCCACGGATCTTGAAAGAGAACCCACAACTGCCACCTTACAAAACCAGCACAATTCCTAACTACATTATAAATATTTACCCTTACATTAGCAGATAAATTCAGTTCTCCACCCTCATTAAGGAAACTTCACTTTGTAACAGAAACTATTACAGAAAACCACAACCAATCAAAATGAAGATAACAGGAGATTGTACAGCACCCAGTATTCTGCTGGAAGCTTCACCCCAGCCCCTGACATCCATATCACTAAAGAGTCTGAAATGTTCTGGTGGAAGTTCCACTCCAAGTCCCCACCCCATTTCTCTCCAAACCCTGCCACATCTCAGAAAGCCTGCCAAAAGATGACCCCTCCCCCCAGAAATGCTCAAAAACACTCTCATAGGGTATTTAAGCTGCCCCCCAAAACATAGGCATGTGGTTTTCCGGTCTTTCTCTCCCATCTCCTCTCTGGGGGGCTAGAAAATCACCCAGGAGTATTGTATCCATTAAACTTTAGCTTTTACTCTTTCAGTTTGACTTGGTCTGATCTGGATTGCTGTGTCAGCAGACAGGCTTATTGGGGTACAGAAACTTTTCACCCAGTACCAGCTGGATACATCTGTAGCACAAATCCTATATCTAAGGCTCAGTTATCATTGAAGAGGAGGGAGCGGAAAGAGTGTAAGACCCAGAGGAGCAGGAGACTTGTTGTGAGCTTGTCTCCTAGAACTATCAGAGAGGCTACAACCATAAAGTCTTATTAACATGGCTACCCACACAAAACCTGAACAATGATGGCACCATGAACATGCAGAGATGGAAGAGGGAAGGCTCATGAGGCCTTAGACAAAGAATTACGGACATCCAAGGAGTTCTGACAGTGGGTGAGATCATCATCCCCAAGGAAGAGTCCCCCAACTGATGACCAATACCAGGTGGCTATCCCTGAGATCATATAACTACAAGTAACATTATAGGGACTAATCAATCAGGTTCTCTTTATATAGTTAGGAACATGTAAGAGTGTGTGTATGTGTGTGTGTGTGTGTGCCCATGCGCGCACGCATGCACAAATGCTTGTAATAACAATTAATTTTAAAAGGTCATGAATTTGAAAGAGTAAGAGTAAGAAAGGCTTCATGGGAGGAGATGGAGGGAGGTAACTGAAGGGAGAAATTATGTATCATAATTTTTAATTATTTAAATGCATTTACTAAATAAAGCCTTGAAAAGGGTAAAACTTCAAAAATATTTAACTTAACTGAGAGCATACTGTCCTCCCATACAAATTCTCATTTTCTCACCACCGGATGGTGGTGGTGCATGCCTTTAATCCCAGCACTTAGGAAGCAGGGGCAGGCGGATCTCTGTGAGTTTGAGGCCAGCCTGGTCAATGGAGCAAGTTTCAGGACTGGCTCCATAGCTACTGAGAAAGTCTCTCTCGAAAAAGCAAAATAAAACAAAAATCTCATTTTCTCATATAGTGTTAAGATTTTCTGACCAGAGTGTAAAGTCCAGTAGAGTTGAACTCATAAAGGATCCAGGACATGATCTGTGAAGAAAAATGTCTCATCTTTGGGACAACTTTTCTACCCAAACCTCACACACAAACAAGGTTATGGCTTGCCTATAAATTCCCATTGCAATCTTTACTTTTCTTGCATTGTGCTTATCACAACTGTTATAAACATATTTTTGTTTGCTGTCTGTTCCCGTCTTTGTTCACAGTCTGTCTCTAAGATCTAATATAGCACTATCCATAATAAGCTCGCTGTGTTTTTTTAACTAGATGAAATTAAAATCGCATTCTAGTTTCTACTCTGTCACTCACCAGCCAGATAACCTTTGTTAAATCATTTAATCAAGCTGTTTCATGTCTTGTAAAGCTTGTTTGGGGAACTAAATCAGATGATGCATGTAAATGAGCTATGTCAATTATAAAATTCTATGTAGCTGTAATCCTCCACAAATACACACACACATAAACACATGCACTCACATCACACACATAGACACACACACACACAACACACACACACACACCAACACAAGATAAGCAAGAAATTTGCTTATTTTGTTAGATTGTTAGTTAAATCTTATATTCTAGCTAATTATGATGCCAAAGATGACTTGAAATTTCTAGAAGACTAAAAGAATCTCAAGACTGAGTGTAAGCAATATGGTATCTAGTTTCTTCTCTTTTACCAAGAAGTTGTAACACCCGTCATGGGTTTGTTTTGAGGGAAAAAAAGGAAGAAGAAGAAAGAAAGAGAAAGAAAGAAAGAAAGAAAGAAAGAAAGAAAGAAAGAANCCAACAATGTGAATGCATGGGAAATAAAGACCATGCAGCAAAGACGACACCCTGCTAGTTAATACACATTCCTGAGCGCTTAGCATTTTTATGTAACTCAATTCACTTTGAATTATTCTAAGTAAGATAAGTTAGTAATTTTAAATTAAAGAGATTGCTATTGCACTTTTTATACTGTATTTGACTTTCGGGTGTAGCACCTGGAGCCATCTGCTAGATTGCTTTGCCTTGCCTTGTAGCATCACTCACAACATTAGTGTTTCTCATAAAGCCTTTTTACTGTCTTCAGAACTGACGTTATATTTGAGACCAGTAAATTGAACGCCTAGGGATGTAGTTAAGTGGTAGAGCGTTTGCCTAATGTACATAAGGCCCTAGGGTCAATCCCCAACACTGCAAGACAGAACAGAAAGATGAAATTCCTCAAATTCAAAAGATGTTTACTGGATGCTGTAAAAGAAATTGCACTTGACCCAAGACTATTGCAACAGGGGAAGAGACTGAACTCAACTCCAAACAGAAAGGAGGGCAGGAGAGGTTGATAAATGCTCAGGTGAGTAAACAGAAAAATATTGAAGGACATTAGGGGGAGGTTGGTTAATGGTTGCATAGCTGGGTACCTAAGACACTTGGCAGGGTAGACATGATCTCCTGCTTTTGCTATGTCTTTGATGAGGAGTGGGGTCCTATGGTTCACATTGAAAATGCTCATTAGAGTTGGTGAGTCCATTCTTACACACATCACTAAACTCCATGGTTATTCTTCTGCATAGTCCAAACCCAGCATGTCTAACCAAGCATCTTTTTGACTCAGGCAGCCAGTGTTCTGTTTCTAGTTTACTCATCCTTCCAGCAACGTGATCTATTTTTTGCAGTATGAAGAAATGTAAATGTTTCACTTTCCTTTTTAAATTTTTATTAGTTTGTATTGACTATAAAGATTAGTGTGGTTCTATTTATAGTTCCACACATACATACACTACTTGCTGATTAAATTCAGTCTCCTTTTACCAGCCTTCCTTCCTATCACACACCCTTCTCAGCCTCTCTTAGTCACCATTCTGCATCTAGGCCCCATTTTCTAACATCTCTGTATCAAAGAAAGTGTTCTATGCTTATGTCTGTGACTGACTTATTTCCCTTAACATGGTGCTCTATGGTTTCATCCATTTTGCCACAAAAGACGGGATTTCATTCTTCCTTTTAGCACTTCATTGTGCGTATACCTTTATCCATGCGTCTGTTGATGGGCACCTAAACTGATGCTTAGTCTCAGCTATTGTGACGAGTGCTAACATAAGCATGCAGAGATATGTGTAACAATGTATATCTTCAATATGAAGACTTTACTTCCTTTGGGTGTCTATCCAGAAGTGTAATAGCTGAATTACATGGTAGATCTATTTAATGGTTGTTTTAAAACAGCAGTATAATATTAGTGCTGGAAACAGGATCTCAGGCATAGGCTTAATCAAATTCTACACAAATGTTTCTATGCCTATTACTAAATCATTTGTTTGAAGTATTTACCCACCATGATAATATCAAATTTATGAGTCCTGCCAGAATTGCCACAAATTACTGAGGAAATTGAGATCCCCTTTGGGAGATTTTCAGTCTCATTAATAAAAGGATTAAATAATGTACTCAGAAGAAAGTCCAAGGACAATATTATTAGGGTTTAAAAGAAAAACCCCCAGTGCAACAAGTAGTAAATATTGGCAGCGACCTGGAAGAAAAAGATGAAACGGAGAAACAGAGAAAGCTTTGTCATTTACATTAAGTCAGCATAGTTATCCTATGGCAGACAAGCAGTCACAGTGTAGAGTGGAGGTCAGAGGTAGAATTAAGACCCAAAATATTAGGAAAGCATCCTTAGAAATGACCTGGAAAGAAGAAAAGGAAAAGTTGTGCTTTTTCAAGTATTAGAAAAGCAGACAAACTTATAAAGCAAAATGGCTACAGCCCCGCACTAGGGGTCAGAACTCTGGAAATGAAGAGTGTATTCCTTTCTGAAAGGGGTAATTATTCCTCCTACCTCATGGGCATGGCTTAAGGTGGAGCAGCCTCCATGAGATGTGACTCCTTAATCAGGTGAATGACTCATCAAACTGGATTGCCTCTTTCGTGTTCTGGATAACTTGGAGTGTTAGAACTGTACCCAGGCCAGAGAAGTAGCTTTCTATAAAGGGCCTCCTGGAGCCCTAATACAGCCACTGTGGCAGAAATACACTGCTCTAAGTGTTATTTTGAAGTTTTTGTTGTCATCACTTGCATATCCAGTTGATCTTGGTCTCAGAGTTCTCTGCAAACTCCAGAGCCCTTATCCCTTATGACACACACTCTCAACTGCAATTTAAATACTGCCCATATCTCCCTTTCATTGCATTTAATCACATGGCATATTTACAAGATGAGTCCCAATAAAGCAGGCTCGTTAAATTTAATGGGTCACTTTTTATATTTGGGAGAAAGACCTTAAACTCTTGTAAATTAGGCTTGGATTTACAACCCATGACAAATGTGATGGCAAATACTGATCTCCTAGGAAATTCCTTCAACACTCTGGTCCCCACACATGATAGATGGATGGTGTTCCTTTCTGTTATTGCTTACACAAATGACATTGGTATCGTTTGGTACATGGGTAACATGCTCAGACCCATGACAGGTCTCACACAGTACAGTCAAGACATGTATTTCCATGTTTAAATTTTTACTTTAAAAAGGAATCATACTGCATATATGCATATACATATGGACATTTCATACCTTGTTTTCAAAATACTTCAAAATAAAACAGAACAAATTGAGAGAGATTTGGGGTTCCCCATACAGTTGTTCAAATTACTGCATTTGTGGTTCTTTCTCACAAATTGTACCTCTTCAAGAAAACCACACATCAGTCAACTTCAGCCTTAACATCCCTAATCCTGATGGTAGATTTCTATAATTTTCTGTACCAGTGAGTTGTTGCTTGACAAGTGTTTAAATATTATACATTGTAAAATTTAAATAAGGAAATTATTTAGACAGGAATATTTTTTAAGTATATTGACAATTATATAGTTCTCTGAACACTAATCATGCAGTCAAGTGGAAAACCTTTCAGGGAGTCTCCCCTCTACCACTTCCCCACAACGAAGGGCACCTCGGGAAACACACACTTAATCTCCAGAGACGCATTTCAAGCCCCTAATCTTACTTCACAGTGCACTCTGCTACTTCTTGTCATCCCAACAAAATGCAGGTAAATGATGGAGAAGCTTAGCCCAGACCCTTTAAATATTTACTGGCTAGTCGATTCTTAGTAATACATGCTGTAGTGTTAGACTCAATTTCATCCTTGAGTGGTCTGCAGACAATTTGGACGGGCTTACTGAGAAGCGCGGGATCTTTCCCCGCTCTGCCTTTGAGAAGCCATCCCCTTATCGTAAGTGAATTAGTTGAAGAACTTTCCCACTAGCCGGGTGTATCAGCAAATCAGCCAGGCCAGCCGTACTGATGGCTCATTTATCCCAGCTCGGTTGAGCTGGCTAGAGAAAAGGCCCATGGAAGGAGGGTCCGCTCTGCTGAGTTCTCGACGACACTGATCTCAGTCACAAAGGGCGCTTCATTTCCAAAAATATTGGTATATTTCCCGGGGAGAAAACCAACTTGATTTCTGTTTCATTTCTTTTCTACAACAGGGCCAGAGCCTGAGTGAAAAGCATGCATGGCATCCTAACTTCTTGAGGCTTACCTTTAAAAACCAAAGGGTTGCCAAGGTCATAGTGAGAAACGAAAGCCGCTGAGGACATGTGGTCACAGAAACCTATCTGCTGACTAGCTGTCTGGGTTTCAGTTAAAAGTCACCTGAGAATATGATTCTTACCTTTAAAGGATGAAGCAAATCTATATACATTCACAAAAATATCAAATATACACAACTAAATTTTAATTTTTTTCTGTATTTCATGTATGTGCGTGTGTATGTACATATGCATTATATATGAAAGGAACTCAGACAATTAAAAGTAGGAAATGAAAATTTTTCCAATAAATATTTTGCATTCCTAGAATGCTTACAACAAGCAGATACTGTCACTATCATATTTAGTTTTAATAAAGAGGTCATTTTCTCCCTTTTTTCTTTCCTCGCGGTGCAGATGGGACTTGGGGCACAATGTTAGACTGCAGATGGGCAAGCTGAACCCAGTCTGTTGAGATAGAGCAGCTAATCCATTGAGCCAGCCTCAGAACAGGCTGCAGACATTACCTGAGCTCTCCAGCGATGCTGTGGAAATCTCACCCTGGGCCTGAATGCCCTGGTATCATAGCAAACCCAGCCTGCCCTGCATGCTCTCTGGCTAAAAAGCAAAATGCTTTTAGAGACCCTTTGGTCTCCCTCTTTCCAAAGCATCTTTCCTCAAATATAGCCCATGCTGTACTCGAAATTAGTCTACTCATGAGTTTGGGAAAATATCTTAATGGTGTTTTGTTGAGGGTTCTTAAAGTAAAGAAGAGAAAAATCCCCCGTCTTGATTCTGCCTGGAGGCTGCAATACAGGATCCCTCCAGAGGCCGCAGAGATGGCTCCTTGCTTTCCTGAGGCAAGGGAAGCGGCCCCGCCATAATTACTCTCTTGAGCAGATTGGCACATTATCACAGCTAACACAACAGATAACATGAAAGACCAGGTTATAACAGCTCTGCCGCTGTAAATTGAAATAATAAACTTTGGCAAACACAGAGGATGGCAAATTCAATTTGACAGGGCTCTCAAAGCAGACTAAGAACAACAAAGGGAAGCTGAATAAATAGGATTAGAAGGCATTTTATTTGATTATTACATCATTGGATGAAGCAACTTGTAATGCAATTCCTCCAAATTGTTAATGTGGTATTCACAAAATAATGGTAGAAATCAAATTATCGTTATGTTTGACATTCAAAATCACTGATTTCCAGGCTGGAAGGGAATTTTCTAACTCTAGCGCCAAACATTCTCTCTCTTTAAACAAGCACACTATGTAAAACAGTTTCGTCCAAGCTTGCTCGGGGATGGGAGGAGGAATGTAGCTGTCCTTTTCCTGTCTACAAGCTCCCTATATTAACTCAAGTTCCAGAAAAGCTTTAAAAAAAATCCTTAGGTTATCTATTTAGAGTATCATTTGGAAATGATCACTACCTTAACTTCAAATATAAAGACTTTCCGGGCAAGCTGCAACATTGCCTATTAATCCCAACGTGGAGGAGGCTGAGACAGTAGGATGGCTTGGACTACATAATGAGACCTTGTTGCGGATAAATAATGGCAGCAAAGAGCAGGCTTTAGCTCGCTTAAGATTTGCTAACTAAAACAGTTGTGAAAGAAAGAAGAAGAGCCACCACTAGGGATTATGCTGGTCTAGCAAATTAGTGGTTGTAGATTCCCCCCCTCAAGCCATGATTTCTCCAGGGCTGATTAGTTAGCTAGGTTTCCAATGAATGGGTCTTTAGTCCAATCACAGAGTTGTTTATCATCAAGGTGTTTGTGTTACAATCGCATT
Organism: Bramus lutescens; assembly: GCA_001685075.1. Classification (NCBI taxonomy): domain Eukaryota; kingdom Metazoa; phylum Chordata; class Mammalia; order Rodentia; family Cricetidae; genus Bramus; species Bramus lutescens. The sequence continues at coordinate 55,109 of LOEQ01009392.1, forward strand.
CATCTTATTACACTTAGAGTGCTATACTGGTCCTCGATGTGCTTCATAGACATCAGAGCTGGGTAGGACTGTTAGACGCTCCTTTAGAAGTTTGCATGGCACCTTTGATACCATGAAAGCTATTCCTCAAAGGGGGCATTCAGGTCAGTTGCAAGAAAAAAAATTTAAATTCATTGGAAAGAATATGGCCTGCGTTCTTTAATAAGCCTTCCAGTATTCTGTTCATCATCTTATACCTTATCTGTGCTCCAAGGCCAGAAAGAACCACTACTTTTTAAATAATGAAGAGAAATTAAATATGAAGATTTAAAAAAAAAAGAAACAAAGCTGATTAGAAAGAGGAGCGAAAGCTCACTGGAGAAAGATTAAAGTATTTAGTGCTGTTTGACCTGCCATAAGATAATGCTGAGGAAGGTTTGGGGAAAGATGTTCTCAGCCACATAAAATATCCCTGCAGGAGAACGCTTGACCTCTGCAATGGTTAATCAAGAACCTATCACGTGTGAGGACAGGAATGTAGAATGGCACCAGTTCAGTCTGGTGAAGAGCTAGGTATATAAATAAATGAATGGCCTTGCAATGTAATGGGTGCTATAGCTGGTGCATGCATGAAGAAGAAACAGTGGAAAGGGAAGGGGATCACCTATAGGGATGGAGTTGAGTCTGGGCAGTCGTTAAGGAAATGGAGAGGAGTCTCGGAATTGCAATGACGGAACATTCCAGCCAGGAGAAATGCAGAGACAGAAGACAGGAAAACAGCAGTGACATCAAGGGCTTGCAGTAAGTTCAACAAAGGTAGACACTGTCATCTGACTTGAGAAGCCAGAAACGCCAAAGACATGGGCTTCAGTTAGATAATGGAGAAATCTAGATATCAGTTAATAGGCTGTACTTACCTTTAGCTAGTTACAGTGTCTTGTTATAAAATCAAAACATATCAGCTGGAATGGACTTCCCAACAGCATCCTTCCTACCAGTAACTAAAGACAACTTCCTGGGAGGAGGCCGCCAATCTACTTTCCAGTTCTAGATCATAATTCTTTAGATACCATGGAGGTTTTCAATCCCTGCTAACATTTGAGGACTCAGTCGACTATGACAGGGAGCCCCCCAGAGGCCAGGCCTGTCCAAACTTGACAGCCAGAGCTCAGTGGCTGTAAATCACACAGGGCCAGACTGAAGGCCTACAACTGTAATCTCCTGCAGGGAGCTGGGAGGCAGAGGTAGGATAGTCACCCAGAGGCACGTGGGCCTGCCAGGCTGGAGTACACAGCCTGGGGCAGAAATAAAAGACTCTGCTTCAGAAGGTGAAAGACAAGACCCAACTCCTCAAAGTTGCCTTTCATTCTCCACAAGCATGTAGCATATGGCACCCACACTCTTATACACACACACACAATCAGTAAAATAGAAAGAGAACCACTAAAGTTTCTGTCACATAAGATGCGTGATCAAAATGGCATAATTTTTTTAAAAACTGAAAATCTCCACAGAAATATTTTTATATATATGCATAGTTTTTATACCCTGTAGATTAGCTTTTTTTAACACTGTTTGACCTTTGGGTAACTGAATGGGGGAGAGAACAAAAGAATTCTCACTTCCCCTGTGAGATGGGCTACTTGGTTAAATTTTCCTGCCTTTCCGAAGGAGCTGAGGCAGATAAAATACCTCATTGGCGGCAGGCTCAAATAGAGTGGCAATCTACAAAATGCAGAGGCACTGTCTGCTGTTGAAATCCTTTTCCCAGTGGTGTCCTTGGTAACCCTTAGCAGCAAGTGGCATCTGGTGTGGCCTTCTGTCCCTAAGCTGTCCACAAGTTTGCCCTCTCTTCCCCAGAGCCAGCCACGGGGCCAGCGTATGTTGCTGAGTGCACAGTTCCACGTGAAGACAAGAAGAGCTGGCAGAAGGAAGGAAAGAACTCTAAGGTCACTCAGCAAAACAAGATCTTGGGGATGGGAGGGCACTCAGAACACACGTTCTGCTCAGATTCACTGCTGGAGCCAGATCTTTTCAGCTACACTGTATTCCACCCACGTTCAATCATTACT
>LOEQ01009392.1:65864-77203 GCA_001685075.1 Bramus lutescens
AGAGAGAGAGAGAGAGAGAGAGAGAGAGAGAGAGAGAGAGACTCACACACACTAACCCACAGAATGGCATCACTTAGCTGAGAGACAAGAAAATCTCATGTACCCTTTCCAAAGCAAAGGCTCTGTTTGTCCTCCTTCAGCAGAGAAAACCATGGGACAGAAAGGGTCATTTGATTTTGTCTGGTTGTTTGCACAAACTAGCTACCATTCTGATTCTAATCATGGCCTTGAAATTACAAATCAACTAAGATCCATTCTGGCTTTTATCTACAGAATTATTTATGCAACCAATGCTTCTGCTCTTCTGAAAGGGATAAAAATGCCTTCAAATCCTTTAAAAATAAAGTTGGTGCTTTAGTGCTAGCGAAATGCAAGAAAAGGCAATGCACAATAATGACACTGCAGGGGGAAAAATGATTAAATTCCACTTAGAGGAAATGTCATCACTGCATATCACATACCCATTTGAGGACGACAGCAGCCCTGCCAAGATGATGCTACCAAGACAAAGAGCAAGAGGAAGGGCAGGGCCGTGAGACAGGGAAGGAAGCACAGACCAATGTAATGAAAAGGGAATAACCTTACAACTAAACAGTTTACTTTTCAAAGGCAGCACAAGGGCAGAATGCTTTGTGAAAAGAGAAAATTAGTTTCCAAAGTGTATGCATTCTACAAAGAGCCAAGTTAATTATTCAAAGCAGAAGCCCATGAATTCACACGATTTAGTCATTCTGTTCTGACATATTCAGGCCCATCGAGCCGTTTCTTATCACTAAGACTTTGATAATTGGTTTAGACATATCAAATAAACTTTCTGGAGAATTCAGTCATAAGCAGGTATGACATCCTAATAGGGGTTTTATTAGCCCCTTTTCTGTGCAGTAATGTATTAGCAATCACTGTGACATTTTCTACTCTGGGGGCTTTTGGCCCTGCTCATTTTTTACACTTGCTAGAAAATAAATTTATTCATGGTAGAGATCTAATCCAATACACTGTTTACTCTACTTTCTAAAGGGACAGACCTTGCAAAATTAATAGAAAGTGGCATATATATCATAGGAGAAAATGTCGTGTCTTCAGCCGGGCAGAACTGAAGAGTGAGAATCCCTTAAGATTTTAGCGACTTGGGGACTTTGTCAGCACAACCTCACTGTCCCTTTCCCTGCTCATACTTTTGCCTTTGAAAAAGACAGAAAAAAAAAAGAGCCAAGAGTGTGCATGGATTAAATTTTCCTCCTCAGCATCAATGGTAGGCTAAAAGTATTTCCCTGAGAAAATGTCTGCTATTGAGATAATACTAATACACTTTTGGAAGTCATTTTCATTTATTGCCTTTTTAATTCATTTACTGTTAGTGCCCATCTCTGTGTATATATGTTGGCATGCATATGAAGATCAGAGGGCAACTTGTGGGAATTGGTTTACTCTTCCCACCAGATGGGTTCCAAGGATCAAACTCAGGCTGTCAGGCTGGGCAACAGTTTTGCTGAGCCTTCTCTCTAACCCTAATGTATGCCTGTAACATACAAAGTATCAACCGAGGTCACTGGTGTCAAATCTATGAATTAAATGTGGTTTGGTTCCCACATTCTGTGTGCAGATAGCTTAGAGTCTTAAGGTATCGCCATAGCTACTTTCAAAAGTTAATATATTTTCTCTTTCAGCTGCGGGCTGTGTGATATAAGGGGAAAGGAAAGGTGCCAATTGTGTGTCTGTGTGCATATGCAGTGAACTTGGAGGAGCCTCACTGCAAATGAAAGGAAGAACATTATTCAGAACCCTTGCGAAGTGGGTCTTCTAGGATCACTACTGATTTAAGAAAGGAACTGAGCTGTTCATCACCACAGAAGGAAAAGGTTCCCCCTCAATATCCACAATATTCTGTCTATGGGCACCATGCCATTATGGGTTGTCTGGATTAGAAGCCTGGGGACATGAGTAAAGCTGACACAATCCTCTTACCAATAAGGTCCCACAACCCAGAGACCGAGAGCACCCAACCGAAGCTGCCTTCAGGGTCAAAGGTGACTTTGTTGACCAACGGAGCTGTTGTTGGTGCGGTGGCCGGTGGGGACAGAATTGACAAACCTATCTTAAAGGTCACAAGTGCAAGGCAAAGAGAACCTGCTGACCATGTGTACAAGGCATGGCCATGAATTTTGTAGAGCATCCGTGCAGAAGTGGTGTCTACCAGCATACTGATATACCCTTCACTATGGGAAGAGATGCACCTGCTGTGCTCAAAGTGGGTCCTATTGCCATCCACAAGACCAAGCGAGTACTTGGAACCACTGTGCAAGAGAAAGAAAACTAAAACAGAGGAGCTCAATAAAGTTTGTCCTTTGACAAAAAAAAATGCATATACAAAAAAAGATGATGGATCATGTGTTTGGACTATTTAATTCATGAGTTAAAGCTCCATCCCTAAGATTTCTTATCCTTAAAGAGTTGGACTCCTTTAATAATACTTGTGGCAGCAAAACTACTGCAGCACGAATCATAACAAATATATGTCATAAATACCTTATCATATATTATACATATATCATCATGTTATCCTATAGAAGAAAGAGGGTGATCCAAGCAGCATTTAGATAAGATCCAATGACATTTAGTTAAGAAGCTGAAAATGCCTACATTTACTCTTTTTCTCATAGGCCCTGAGGTTACATGTGATGTGGGATTCCCCTCTGTATGCTGTAAATATGTTTTATTACCATTAGTTAATAAAGATGCTGCTTATACCTATGGCAGAGCAGAATATAGCTAGTCAGGAAAACTTAACTGAATGCAGGAGGAAATAAGGCAGAGTCAGAGAGACACCATGTAGCTGCTGAAAGGAGAAAGATGCCAGAACCTTATCCATAAACCACAAGCCTTGTGGTAAAATATAAAATAATAGAAATGGATTAATTTAAGATGTAAGAGCGTGCTAGGAATATGCCTGAGCTATTGGTCAAACAGTGTTGTAATTAATATAGTTTTGTGTGATTATTTGGGTCTGGGTAGCCAGAAAACAAAATCACTGTCTCCTTTTACATACATGCACTCAGGTATCAGTGACAAAGGAAGTAAGGTATACATCTTAAATCATTCAGCTTAGACTCTAAGATCTGATATAAAAGTCTTTGATAAGTGGAGCAGAAAAAGTTTGGTGTAAATAGAGGAGCCCAAGACTGGGACTTCAGCTCAATGACATAGAACTTGCCCAGCATGTGAAAGGCCTTAGGTTCATCCCTCAGTATCACAAAAGAAAATCTCTTGAATACAGGCACCTAAAGAAAATAATGAAGTCAAATATCATCTCCAGATCCCAGAATAAATTCTCCAGATGGGTGAGGAGGGGTCATGAATGGTGCATAGCCCTGTTTCTTCCATGAAGATGTGACCTGCCTTTTGTTGTCCAGAGCCACAGAAGAGATGTAGATGGAAGAAAGTCTTACCTATGTAGGTGAGAGTTTTAGCACAAAATAATTGTAAAGATAATGGACTTCAGTATGATATTTTTATACATGTATACAATGTACTTCAATCACACTCATCCCCACTTCACATTCCCTTGGCTCCCTCCCCTCAGCAAGTGATTCGCTGATGTGGAGATCACATGGTATACCTGGGACAACAGCATGTAGAAGCTCACAGAAAAGTGTATGTTGCTTCTCAGAAGGCTTCAGCATCTAGTCTCTGACAGATAGTGTTCTTTCTATAAGGGGGCCAATTTTGTACTTCTCTTGAAAGTTAATCTAAACTTCATTCATCACTGACATTTGCTTTCCTCTGTGGCTTGGATTTTCTCTAATGAATTATTGTATTTATAGGCATTTATTTCCCAGGGATCTTCTAAAAAGTGGAAAATCATAATAAGACCCAAGACCAAACAGCATGCAGAATAATCATGTGGTTCACGTCCTTACTAGAGTAATACCGCATCATCTAGAGACAACGTCTGTACTGTGGCTAGCATACTCATGGGAGAACACAGACCAAATAGCGTGCAGAATAACCATGTGGTTCACATCCTTACTAGAGTGATACCTCATTATCATGGACAGCCTCTGTACAGTGGTTAGCATACTCATGGGCGAAAACAGCTGCACTTATTGAATGTTTGGCAAAACTTCCCTTTGAGGGGTTTGGTAGGAAGTTTCCAGCCTCTGCACAACCCAGAGTTTATGAGAATATAGTTTGAGTCTTATTCTAAACTGTGAAAGAAGACTGCTCAGAAAACATCTGGGCTCTTTCCTGGTATCTCATCAGCTGCTCGGAGCTTCTACCAGTGTCCATGGAGGCTCATTTTCTTCTTTCTACTTTTCATTACAGTCCTTTCATAGGTTAGCAGCTAAAGTGAATATTCATCTCTGTTACATAGAGGTAGTCCCTCAATCTCAATCTAGTTTACCTTTTTAGACTTCAGTCACATTCTAAAAGACTCTGCACAGTCAAATGAGCTGTCCTTGTTTTCCTATTTTCTTAGAATATTCTACTAACGGTTTTTGTGCTTCCATTAGAACGCATTTAGAAACGTAGCAAAATATCTAATCTATAATCTAAACTACTGACTTACATCAAAGGAACTTAATTTCAGACTGCTAGAAATGGAGAACGTAGCTTTGATGATTATCCTTGGTTGCATAACAGTTACCCTCAAACTGGTAAGTTAGTACTTTTTCTGATTTTATGCCTTGACTGAACAATTAATGTTCTTTAAAAAAAAGAAAAGAAAAGAAAAAAGAAACCAAGGTCACTATTATTATGGGCAAGGGCACCTTGGTTCACTCCCAGTGGCTTATCCTCCTCATTATATAGTAGTCTTAAGGCAAAACACCAAAAAGTTGAAAAGTGAAACTATAATGCTTCTTGGGGTCTACACTCTGGAATACACACAATACTGCTTCTACTATACTATACTAATCAAAGCCTAGTAAAGTTATCTCTCCTAGCCTAGACAGTTAACTCAGCTGGTAAAATTTGAGCTTTGAAGCCATAAGGATCTAAATTCAATTCCCAGATTATATGTCTTAATAAAAAATGTTGGATGTGCTGATGTGCATTTAAAATTCAGGCCTGAGGAAGATCCCTAGAGCTCACTGGTCTCTCTAATTGCAGGGTAAGACAGTGAGAACACCCTGTCTTCTGTGCTGACAGGCCACCATTAGCAAGACTAGAGAAATCCACCCCAGCCTGTAGAACCTGGCATGCCACCTTTTCTACTAATCTGCCCTGGGAATCTGCTACACTTCTGTTCTTACAGTATCACACTTGTGTTTGCAAAGCATTTGGAAGCTGAGGCAGCATGATATTAGAAGTGTAATTCAGTCTCATAATTTCCCATGACCTGGATAGACTGTGCCTGCCGAGGTGTAAAAAACAATTCAGCTGAGTTCCCAAGGATGAAGATGGCACTAATGAGGTTTTATTGTACAATTTTAATGGTAGTCCTAGTAACAGCCATATCAGAGGCAATCTGCCCACCATAATATTAATACATTGCAATTAAGACTACAGATTAATTTCCTACTATGATTACAGAGAAGGATCATTGTTTTTCAGTCAAGAAGCAGCATCAAGCTTGAAACTAGAATGAGGTGGAAAATAGATATTTTTCCTTAAATAAAAACAATTTTAAAATATCTCTATATAGCTGTCTTCATTTCCCTCCTACTTTGTAAAAATAATGTACTAGAAAACATACTATTCCATTGCTTACAGTAGATGGAAACTGCACTTAATTTTCCAGCCATCCAGACCCAAATAACCACACTATATTAATTACAGCATTGTTTGCCCAATGGCTAATGCATATTCCTAGCTAGCTCTTACATCTTAAATTAACCCATTTATATTAATCTACATATCACTATTAGGTTGTGGCTTACTGGTAAGGTTCCAGCATCTTTCTCCTTCAGCAGCTACATGGAGTCTGCCTGACTCTGCTTTCTTTCTCCCTGTATTCAGTTTAGTTTTCCCACCTAGCTATATTCTGCCCTGCCATAGGCCAAAGCAGCTTCTTTGTTAACCAATGGTAATATTCATAGCATACATAGGGGAATCCCACAACAGCTTACCTTCTTTAACAATTCCCCTTCTCTTTACCACTCTTAATGAAATAGATTATTTCAATCATTTTGATGATTACTTTAGATATTAATTCTCATACAGCTAACAGAAAATTGGTCGCTTGTAGTTTTAATTTGGCAACCCAAATAAATGCCTTCAACAAAGGGTAGGGATCCAAATCCTACTGTCTTTCATAATTCTGGGAACACTGGTCAGAAGTGTACCTTGCTCTGAGATTACAAGAAATTCTCCAGTAAGGGAATTCTTTTGGAAGAGAATAGCTCAAGTCAGGAGAAACAGATTGAGGGAAAACTTGGTAGCCAAGGATCCAGACTCAGAACCAAAATGAAGGTATCTGCATTCCCTTTAGACCAGCCTTCTCCCCCATCGTGGGTATTATTTTAATCTAACCAAGCTTCCATAATAAAATACCATAGACCAAGTGGCCTAAACAGAACAATTCTAGTCTGGGGTCAGGGGCCAGTAGGAAGAGATTCTGGAGAAAGCCTCTTGCTGACCTTCAGATGGCTGCTGCCTTCTACATCCTCACAAGGCCTTTTCTTTGGGCATATGTTGTGATGGATAATCCTCATTGTGCACCTTCAGGATTTACTGAGGAGATAAACATCTGGGCATGCCTGTAATATATGTCCAGAAATGCTTAGCTGAGGTGGAAGGCCCACCTTATGGGTGGCACTATTCTACTATCCTACTATTCTAGACTGATTTAAAAAAGGAAAGCAAATTGAATGTCAGCATTCATCTCCCTTTGCTTCCTGGCTTCAGCTGCAGTGTGACCAAGTGTGTCATATTCCTACAATAATGTGTTCCTACAATGGTGGACTGACTAAACCTTCCAACCATGAGCTAAAATAAGCCCTCTCTTCAAGTTACTTTTGCCAAGTGTGTCACGGCGATAAGAAAAAATAAACTAATACATCTGTACATATATATACATATGTGAGTGTGTGTGTGTGTGAGCCACGTAATGAAGACCTCATCTAACCTGAATTTCCTTTATAAAGGATTACTCCTACTTATAGTCACATTGGGAGTTGGGATGTCAGCATATTAATTATGAGAGAACAAATTCAATCAATGACTTATTTAAGTAGGCAATTAACAAGGAATTTGTATTTGTCACTTTTCATTCCTGTGGAAAAAAATTACCTGAGAAAGTAAACTTCAAAGAGGAAAAGTTTATTAGCTCATGGCTTTGAAGATGTCAGCCTATGGTTGGCTGGCTTCATTGCCTTTGACAAGGAAGAAATACCAATAACATACAACATAGCAAAGGAACACCATTCATTTTATAATATACAGGAGAGGAATAAGAAAATACAGGCCAGGGGACAAGCAAAGCAATAAAGGACCATGTAAAAGGACCACCTTCAAAGGTACACCCCTGTGACTTACTGCCTCCTACTGGTTCCACCTTCTCTTATCATTCAGTTATTAATATGTTAATACATTAATCTATTGATGAAGTTGTTGTCCTCATGATCAAATACTCTCTCAATATTCCAAATCCTTAAACACATGAGTTTTTGAGGATGACACTTCATGTCCAAACCATGACACTGCTCAAAGCATAAAGGAAAGAATACTTTTACATCACTGAGAAAGATTACCTTGACAGAAAGAACTTCGTAGAGAAAAGCTTATTTTAGCTCACAATTTCAAGAGTTTCCATCCATCATGACAGGAAAGGCATGATGGTGAAGATTCAAAGGAGAAGGAATGTGTGGCAAAGATTGTTTAGAACATGACAGATGAGGAAATAGAGACCTCAACCAAAATCATAGTTCAAGTGTCAGTGAGACACACTTAAGAATCTAATTCTGCCATCTGAATTCTACCTCCCAAAGTTTTGACAACCTCCCAAAATAGAGTTACCAGTCAGAAACAACATTAAAAACATGAGTTATGAAGGAAATTTTCACATTTGGGTCAACATATAACAACAAACTGGTTTTTCAAAAGGGGGTTACTGAGAGATAGGATTGCATGTCTAGATTAAACAAATGAATAAGAATCTTGAATATTAAAGAAATTATAGTAAATTTACTCTATTTGGTAAAAGGGTAAGCAAGGTTTTTGATCAGACAGAACTATAGCTAATGCTGTAATGAGGCTAAAGTATGGGAAATGGTTTCACAAGTAGGAGATCTAACACAGGCAACCTGGTCAAAATTCAATACAGCAAAGTGAGAGTGTGTATATTTTATAAAGCTTTACCATCTAAGATGGCTAGTGCCGATTCTTTCCCTACTTGGGAGAGAAGGGAAATTGATCCTGACCCTCCAGTCTTCAGGGATTAAGAAACTAAGTCATAATCACATGGTTAAAGAGTGGCATAAGAGGATCTGTACAGTACCTGGAAGTTCTAAATCCATTCAGTCTCTCCATTATAAAAGAAGTGGAGAATTCTAAGTCAGAAGAAAATATTTCCATATGGTTTCCATTTCCTCTCCAGCAGTCTTTGCTCTTCTGCAATAAGAAGCTTTTTAAAGACTCCATATACTTGGTTTTGTCAGTAGAAAGATAAAGTAGAACTTAATTCCATAACAATAGAAATATGTCAGGAAGTATCCCATTATAGTTAAGAATATAGGTTCAAATCCTGAGAAATAAAAGAATTTCCAGAAGTATCACCATCCCAGATTTCAAGCTGTTCTACAGATAATAAAGTTGTTCATAGTAATAAAAACTGCATGATATTGACATAAAAACAGACACATTGATTAATGGAATCAAATCAAAGACCCAGACATAAGTTCATAAACCTATGGACATATGAATTTTTTATAAAGAAGCCAGACATACATACTGGGGAAAAGTTAAGCATCTTCAACAAATGATGCTGATCTACCTGGATGTCAGCATTTAGAAGAATGTAAATAGATCCATATTCATCACTCTGAACAAAACTCAAGTACAAGTGAATCAAAAACCTCAGCATTAGACCAGACACACTGAACTTGATAGAAGATAAAGTAGAAAAATAGATTTGAACACATTAGCAACTTCTTAAACAACACTGATAATATGGAGGAACTAAGATCAACAATTAGGAAATGGGACCTCATGAAACTGAAAAGCTTTGGTAAGGCAAAGAACGCCATTAAAAGGACAAAACAGCAGCCTATAGAATGTGAAAGTGTTTTCACCACCTCCACATATGGTAGAGGGCTAATATCCAAAATATATAAAGAACTCAAGAAACTAGATATCAACAAACCAAATAACCCAAATAAAAAATGGGGTAGAGATCTAAACAGAGAATTCTCAATAGAGAAATCTCAAATGGCCAAGAAACACTTAAAGAAGTGTCTGACATCCTTAGCCATTAGGGAAATGCAAATCAAAATGACTCTGAGATACCATCTTACACATGTCAGAACACCTAAGATCAGTAACATGAGTGACAGCTCAAGGTGGAAAGGATGATGTGGAGCAAGAGGAAAACTCCTCTACTGCTGATAGGAGTGCTAACTTTTCCAGCCACTATGAAAATCAACATTACGGTTCCTCAGAAAATTGGGCATCAATATACCTCAAGACCCAGCTATACCACTCTTGGGAATATACCCAAAAGACTCCCAGTCCTACCACAATGCCACTTGTTCAACTATGTTCACAGCAGCTTTATTCACAATAGCCAGAAACTGGAAATAACCTAGATGTCCCTCAACTAAAGAATGAATAAAGAAAATTTGGTGCACATACACAATGGAAAATTACTTAGCTATTAAAAAATGACATCATGAAATTTTCAGGCAAATGGATGGAACTACAAAAAAGTAGCTAACTTAGACTCAGAAAGACAAACATGATCCTTTCGCACTTATAAGTGGATATCAGCTGTTACATAAAGGATAACCATGCTACCATCCACAGACCCAGAGAGGCTAAGTAATAAGGAGGGCTCTAGGAGGGACACATGGGTCTCCCTGAGAAGGAGAAATTGAATAGATTTTGTTGGTGGACTGGGGGTGATGAGAACAGGGGGGATCAGGAAGGGGGACGGAGAGTGGGAGTATGGGGAGAGATGACTAGAATTAAGGGGCACTTGGGGGACAGTGTAGAACCTAGTGCAGTGAAAACTTCTGGAACCTAGGGAGACCCTAGTGCTAGGACTCCTAGTAAAGGAGAATGTGGAACCTGAACTAGTCCCAGTGGTGGGACTGGGATACCAACCAAGCCACAAAACGTTCCACCTACAATCTGTCCTGCCTGCAAGCTGTGTTAGGCACAGTGGCTCAGAGCTCGTGGGAGTAGTCACCCAATTACTGATCTAACTTGAGGCTCACACCACAAGATGGAGCCCATGCCCATCTCTGTCTAGATGGCCAGGAGCCTGCAGCTGGATGGCCCAGACACCTAGGGTAGAACCAAACACAACACAACTGGACAAAGAGTCAATGAAATTATTCTTAATGATATTCTGCTATACAATAGATCATTATGTAGTCCGGTCATCATCAGAGAGGCTTCCTCCAGCAGTCAATGGGAACAAATGCAAAGACCCACAACTAAACATTAGGCAGAGCTGGAGAACCTTGAGGAAGAGGAATGATTGTAGAAGCCAGAGAAGTTGAGGTCACCAGGAGAACACACCCCACAGAATCAACTAAGCAGAGCTTATAGTGGCTCACAAAGACTGGAGGAAAAATCACAGAGCCTGCATGGGTTTATACTAGGTCCTCTGCATATATTTTGTAGTTGTTTAGCTCAAGAGTTGGGTCATCTCTGACTCTTTTGCCTGCTTTTGGAACCCATTTCCTTTTGCTGGGTTGCATCATCCAGCCCAGGAATGAAGGTTTGTGCTAGTCTTTTTGCATCTTGTTATCCTGTGTTAAGATTCTGTCCATAGAAGGTCTGCTCTTTTCTGAAAGGAAATGTTGGAGCAGTGGATTTAGGGGATGTGAGAGAGGGACTTGGAGGAATATAGGGAGGTGAAACTGCAGTCAGGGTGTACTGTATTAGAGAATAATACAGAAAAAATAAAGAAGTCAACTTCAGAAACAACAATATAGGTTCAAAACTGAATTCAGTAGAAGTTGGAAAGACCTCCCATGATCATGGATTGGCAGAATTAATAATGTGAAAGTGGTTATATTTCCTAAAGCAATCTAGAGATTCCAGGCACTCTCCATCAGAATTTCAGTGGCATTCTCCATACAAATGGAAAAGAATCATGGATTCGTGTGAAAGCACAAAAGATCATGAATAATCAAGACAATCCTTAGCAGAGAAAGAAAGAGAGAGAGGGGGGG
>LOEQ01009392.1:87816-106158 GCA_001685075.1 Bramus lutescens
GGGGGGGTTGGCTGGAGGGGAGGCAAGAGGGGGCAGGAGGAGAGGTGGGAGGGAGAACTATGGTTAAAATGTAAAATGAAATTTAAAAAAATAAATTTAACAAAGAAAAAAAGAAAATCCCAGCACCGCTGGCCTCCACAGACACTTCTATTTATGTGTACATATACATGCACAGGCACACACACATGCACACACATGCACATACACATATGTACATATTATAAATATAAGTAATTAAATATAAATTTTAACCCCTTTTGGAGAAAAATACAACAAAATTACAAAACAATATACATACAGAGATCCATTTCAGTACTTTTGCAGCATAAAAAGTTGACAACCACCAAGTCTTTTGAAGCTTAATTAACACTGACATATTCACATACCGAAACAGTGCATACATTTTTAAAAGACACAAGGTAAGAAATGTCTTGTTTAAAAAATACTTTTTATAGGCAGCCTAAAAAATGGGAAAAGATCTTCACCAACCCTGTATCTAGCAGAGGACTGATCTCCAAAATATATAAAGAACTCAAGAAACTAGACATCAAAAAATAATCCAATTTTAAAATGTGGTACAAATCTAAACAGAGAATCCTCAATAGAAGAATCTCAAATGGCTGAGAGACACTTAAAGATTTATTTTTAAAAATCCTTAGCCATCAGGGAAATGCAAATCAAAACAACTCTGAGACTCCATCTTAACACCTGTCAGGATGGCTAAGATCAAAAACACTAATGACAGCTTATGCTGGAGAGGATATAAAGCAAATGGAGCACACCCTCGCTGCTAGAGGGGGTACAAACATATACAACCACTTCGGAAATCAATATGGAGGTTTCCATATTGAAAATCGGAAATTAATCTACCTCAAGACTCAACTATGCCACTCTTGGTCATATACCCAAAGGATGCTTAATCATTCAACAAGGACAATTATTCAAATGTGTTCATAGTAACATTATTCGTAATAGTCAGAACCTGGAAACAACCTAAATGCCCCTCAGCCGAAGAATGGGTAAAGAAAATACGGTCTTTACATAATGGAGTATTACTCAGCTGTTAAAAACAATGACGTCAGGAAATTTGAAGGCAAATGGATGGAACTAGAGAAAAATTAATTTTGAGTGAGGTAATCCAGGCCCAGAAAGACAAACACGGTAAGTACTTACTCATAAGTGGATATCAGCTGTAAGGTAAAGGATAGCCATGCTATAATCCACAGCCCCAGAGAAGCTATGTAACAAGGAGAGTCCAAAGTGGGATGGGACACATGGATTTCCAGCATGTGAAATAATGGGTACATATTATAAATGTAAGTAATTAAATAAAAATTTTTAACCCCTTTTGGAGAAAACTACAACAAAATTACAAAACAATATACATACAGAGATCCATTTCAGATCCACTTCGTTGACTCCCCATGGAAGATCAAAATTACAAAACAATATACATACAGAGATCTTCTGAGTAGACTGGGGGCCAGGGGAGATAGTAACATGAGGGATTGGGCTGGGGGGATGATTGGAGGGAAGAGTAAAAAAAGAGACGTCTTGATGGAGAGGAGCATTTTGGTTTCAGGTAGAAACCTAGTGCAAGGGAAACGCCCACGAATCTACAAGGATGACCGCAGCTAAGACTTCTAACAATAGCGGATAGGTAGCCTGAACTGTCCATCTCCTGTGATCAGACTGGTAACTATCCCAACTGTCATCAGAGAGCCTTCATTCAGTGACTGATGGAAACAGAGATTCTCAGCCAAGTACTGGGCTGAGATGGGGGAATCCTGTTGAAGAGAGGGAGGAAGGATAGTATGAGCCAGGAAGTTCAAAGGCATCACAAGGGAACCCACAGAAACAACTAACCTGAGCTCACAGGGACTCTGGAACCGGCATAGGACCAATCTAGACCCTCTACTTATATGTGACAGTTTTGTAGCCTGATCTACTTGTGGGACTCCTAGTGGTGGAAGCAGGGCCTGTCCCTAAAGTTTCATCGAGTTTCCAGGAACCTATTCCTCATACTGGGTTGCCTTGACCAGCCTTAATATAAGGAAAGGAGTCCCACCTCAACTTGTTATGCTATGTTTTATTGGCACCCATGGAAGCCCTGTCTCTTTCTTAGCAGAAAAAGGAGTGGTTGGGAGAGAGGAGGGGGGCAGGATAGGAGGAGATGGGGGAGGGGAAACTGTGGTCAGATGTAAAAAAAATAAACTTAATTAATAATAATAATAGTAGACAGCAAAAATAATACCTTTTATTTTGGAATGACGAGAAAGAATTTCAGGCAAGCATGTAAATAGAGTTGCATGTGTATCTCTCTGTGAATGTGTACGGGCACCAGAAGATTGAAATGATGAAGAAAATTACCAATGATTTTTGTTTCCTTGAATTATTGAAAAATTGAAACTACATTATCAGATAAAAGTTTTTTTCCTATTTGAAACACTAAATCTCTATTCTTCTCTCCTCAAAAGCCACATGTCTATTTTAATCGTACTCAAGTTTTGAAGGTGCATCATGGGATGTTTTGTGGGCAACAGATTTGGGCTTTATCTTTACTCAGATGTTGCCTAATATGCAAAATAAGTGCTTTCTTATTAATAAGGTCCCTAGATGTTGGAATGTATCCCTCAACGTCCAGCTTTCTCTTCCATGTGCATTTGATTTGTATCGTTGCCTGGTCCCGAGATCCTGAGGTAGAGAAACCACACTCTTAATTTCGTCTTTTTTTTTAATTTTATGTGTATCTGTGTGGGGTATATACACATGAGTGCTGATACCCAGAGAGTATAGAAGAGGCTATCAGGTTGCCAAACGTTGAGGTCCCAGGCAGTTATGAAACACCTAATGTAGGTCCTTAGAACCAAACCTGAGTCCTTTGCAAGAGCAGTGTGCACTCTTAACCATGGAGTCATCTCTCCAGCCCATTCATTTTAAACATATGGTGCATAGTATATGTTTGATCAAAGAGCAAAGGGAAAAATAAATGCTTGGAGGATCATAATTTCAAAAATCTTCTGATATGCTCAAAATCCCCCACAGTGTACCATATTAGCCAATTAAGGATCACCTAAAGTTGGGTATGGTGCCATGCACCTAAAATCCCACCATTCCGGCAGCTGAGGCAGGGGAATAGCAAATTCAAGACCGGTATGTACTATATACTGAGATTCCTTGAAAAGCAAAGGGAAAAAAATCAGAGTCAACTGAAGCCTGATGGGGCTACTGAGGAATGAGGCCCTTGAGCTTAGACAATGCATGTAAATCCTAGGTTTGCTGTTCAGTCATTTTGTGAAAAAGTTTCTTCTCTCTGAACCTTAGGTCTATAAAATGGATAGGGAAATACTGCCGTAAGTATAGATAAGCATGCATGACACCTCGTACACAGTAGACATTCAGTGAACAGTCCCTGCTGTCATTAGACATGCGGTCTGCTAGGTGACGTGTATTTGTGCTAAAAGTGCCTTCCAAGAGTGCAAGCACACCACACTAAGAGCTGCTTTCAGGCTCCAGCACTGATCATTCTTTAAATGGAACATCCGAAATCCTTCAGTGGGGCAGATAGATCTCCTGGATGCTCAGTTCTATAAGACTCTCCTGGACCAGGTTGACTCTTGGGCAAGAAAAGACGACATAGACACATCGAAACTCCAGAACTGGAAATGGAGTTCAAGGACCTATAGAAGTCTTGGATTCATGTAATCCAGAATATTGTCTAATTCACCAAAACAAAATTCAAAGTAAAACAGACTTTAGGACTCCAGTACACTGTAAGTGGGTTAGATACCAAGGAACCTTCCTTTGGTGGAAAGAAGATGCATTAGTCAAGTCTACCTCTCAACATGTGAAGTGCACAGACTTTACTCCCAGAGCCAGCAACTGATCATATATGTATCTCTTCTATTAAAATGCTTTCAGAATTAGATATTGTACATGAAAATGTGAAGCTTCTTTCCTGCAAAAGTGAAAAACCAGCAACAACCCAAATCAATAGGAAAACAACTAAACATGCTATGTCTTCTGGTAGTGTATACTACAGCTATTAAAATGAAATATATCCATACTTCCATGATGAAAATTCACAATGTGCTTGAATAAGGGGTTTTTAATGAAATTTCAGGAGAATAAAAACCCAATTTCATTTTTAAAATATATTAATAATGTTTTATATAATGCTTTCTGGACTAACCTGAGAAATGTGCTCCAAATTATTCTTGTACTGACATGAAGGGGTATTCACAATTTACTATATGTAGTACTTTATAGAGTAATTATTATAAATAAACATGTACTACTTTGATAACTACAGAACAAAAATTTGGTATTTGTAAATCAAAGCCACTAATAGAGGAGGGTAAAATATGGGAAAAGGCCTGACTTACTGAAATCTTAAACTATTGTTTTGCCCATTTAAGTCTCCAAAGCCATTTGGTCTTTCGGCAGGGAATTGACCATGTTCCACATAATTCGGTTAGCTAACCCAATAGGTCTGACTGATGGCAAATGGGACAGGAGAATATCTAAAATGACATTTTGTTTCTTTTCTCCAAATGAACAAAAGCCTAGCCTACAACCCGGCTGTGAGATAAGAAATTGGAAAAAGTATTGCCCCTTGGTTAAAGACGTGACCTCCAATGGGCAATAATTCCTTTAGATTGAACATTTTGTTACAATTGTCCACAGAAACTTAAAGAGGTTATTTCCTTGATCTGCAGGGCATTCATTTTCTACTATAAGCCTCCCACAGTGTAATGTATATACCCTACATATAGAAGATTAATAGCATTCCTCTGGTGCTTTTCCCCTGAACTTCTAGATACAAGTGGTGTTTGTGGAAATGATTTTTTTTTCTGAATCTCTTCTGAGCTCAAGCACTGAAGCATTCTTAAGTTATTCTTCTTTCTGATTTCCACCACTCTTACATATTTTTTATTTTTAAATCATCCTTGCCTACTATAATTTTTAAAATACAAAATATAAAACATTTCTCACCTATCAAACTGGTAAACCAGAAAAAAAATAAACAAACTTTGGGTTCACTGGGTGTGTACTCATACACTGCTTGAGTGTGTAAATTAGCACATCTGGGAGATAACTTAAGAGACAGTTTGGCAAAGCTTATCAGATTGAACACTTGAGTAGTTGTGACCCAGCTGTCTTGCAGAGGAGTTAAAAAACAGATGCTTTTAACTAGAAATCTAGAAATGACAAGTACTATCATTAATACAAAACAGAAAAAAAACTGGACTATTCAGACAACAGAACATGAGTTCTGAGGTGCAGGTAGGACGGATTATTTCCCTTTAAAATTTGTGGGGGAGGATGTAAACCCAACGACTGCTGTGTTTAAGGTTGTGAGACAGAGATACATATGACGTACACAGAGAAGAAGGCCGTGTGACAGAGTCAGAGAGAGGAATGATGCATCTACAAGCCAAGAATTTTCTCCATTCCAAGAAGCTAAGGAGCAAGGCATGAAAAAGACCTGACCTTGGAGTTTTGGGAAGAAACTATCCCTGTCAACACTTTGATTTCATCCTGTTGGCTTCGTGGTCATAGAGAATAAATTCCTGATTGTGTGAATCATTAAGTTTGTGGCAATTTGTTGTGGTAGCTCTGATAAACTAAAACAAGCATGACATTTGGGACTTGCTTTAAAGGATCCATTGATGGGGAAGTATGAGGAGGAGTCAGAAGTGGACTCAGAACATGACTAGATAGCAGACAATGTTAATATGCCATGCATTACATGCCATGTAATGCATGTAATACATAGCACAGGTTGGATATTATGATAGGTGCTTTCGTAGATGTTGAAGCTTTCCATAATACAAACTTAAATGTTATAAAGAATTAGATTTAACAAAATGGAAAGATAGCTATGGTGTACTGTTCAGGTGAGCAGAACAGGTCATTACACTTGCTATCCTGGGATTCGCTGTACAGAGAGGCTCCTGGAAGGATGTGTCATGCCTCGTCAGTCTGAGTAGTGCAGCTGGCTTGGCTATATTATTAATTTTTGCTATCAGCAAGAATTTCTTTTTGTGGAAGATTAATCAATGTCCAATAATTATCATATACTCTTCAGATTATACCATGATGAAAACTTTCCTTTTGCCTTCACTGTGCCTATGTATAATATGAAAAAATGATGGGAGATCAGGATGATAACCTAATGCTGTAGTTTGAATGTGTTGCCTGAAAGGCATGTGTTGGAAAGCAAATCCTCAAGGCAATATTGCTAAGAGATGTGTCCTAATGGGAGCCATTTATGCCATGAAGGTTTCACCTTTACAACTAGATTAATGTGAAATAGAAGGACTTGAGTGTGGAAGTTGAATTTCTCTTAATCTCTCTTGCAAAAAGCTAAGGAACATGGCCTTCCCCATCCACCATCCAGAGGCCAACACTTGAAGGCTGAACTTCCTGCCCTCCTGAGATATAAAAATTAAAACTTTCTTTTTAAAGAAATTATCTAGTCTCAAGATGTTTGTTGAAGTAGCAGAGAACAGATGAGCCCCACCTCCCTGTCACCATTAAGAATTTTAAATCAGGCTTTCACATTAAACCCACAGTTCACCAAAAGTGAAGGCAATTCTTGTGCGTATCTCACTCTCAGCACTTATTATAAAGTTTGATACTTGCTGAGATACAGCTGGACACTGACTTTACAGGCAAGACATCTGCCCAGCATCTGGCTATAAGAGGGATATCTCAGGGCCCTTAGTGTCACTCTGTGAATCAAGAGAGCCATCCTTCACCGCAGTGGTGTGTAAGTTATGTTAAGGGAAAGAATGAGAAACAGGTCCTGACTTTCAACCTTCACTCACTCCTCCAGTCCAAGCCTGTGAACATTAGGAAAATCCTCCAAAGAGGGTTTAGACTTTAGCATATAAAGGAAAACTAGAAAAAGAAGACAGCAAACTCATGACATTGCTTCTCCTGATCCCAGGCTGGAAACGACCATCTTTGAGCATGCTCTTTTTTCAGACTAGAAACCAGATGACTATCCAGTAGGACTTTGTTTCTTGTATCACTGGTTTAAAGATAAAAATCTATCTTCCATTCCTAGATTCTTTTCTGAATTGAGTTCTGACAAAACGCCAATGGAGCAGCTCATTGGCAAAACATTAAAGTCAAGTAAGAGAATTCTTGGGAGAGGAATAACAAAATCATCCAGGAGTTTGGGTGAAGAAGAATGCTTAAAAGAAATCCCACACTAGCTCAGAATTGAGAAATAGATGGTTATTTATTTAGGGGTAGACTTACAAATTCAAATCTTCTGCTTTAACAGAGATCAGGAAACCGAAATCCGCAACCAGAACAGAACCGCCAGAAAAGAGAGAGGACGCATGCTCTATGTCAGTTTAGATAGGATAAGAGGCCACGCCCCAGTGGATGGGTAACCACTGGCTGTAAGACTTCCTACAGCATTTGGGATATAAAAAAAAATCCCTTGCTATCAATTTGACACACATTACAGTCTTCTGAAAAAGGGGATCCTCTACTGAATAATTGCCTCTGCCAGATTGGCCTGTGAGTATATCTACAGGCATTTTACTGGTTACTAATTAATGTAGGAGACTTCAGCCCATTGTAAGCAGTACCATCACTAGGTGGGTATTCCTGACCTATAGAAGAAAGCTAGCCCAGTGGTGGTGGTGGCAGGCGCCCTTAATCCCAGCACTCCAGAGGGGAGGCAGAGGCAGACAGATCTATGTGAGTTCAAGGCCCACCTGGTCTATACAGTGAGTTCCGGAACAGCCGGGGCTACACGGAGAAACCATATCTCAAAAAAGCAAAAAGAAAACTAGATGAACATAAGTTAGTAAGTTGCATTCCTCTATACTTTGAGTTCCTACCCTGACTTCCCACAGTGATAGATTGTCATCTTGAAGTTTAAGCTGAAATTAACCCTCTCCCCTCCTAAACAGCTTTTGGAAGGAGTGGTATTTATCACATCAACAAAAATGAAACTAATAAAACTCCCCCTGGTTATACATTTTATTTAGTTTTTACTGACAATCTACTATCTGTCAGCTTGAAGATGATTGTTCAGCAATATAAATAGGGACTGGGGAGATGGCTGAGCAGTTAAGAGCACATTCTGCTCTTCCAGAAGACCAGAGCTCAGTTCCTAACATCTCTATAAGGCATATCACAACCTTCATGCTGACACCTTATTCTGACCTCCATAGTTTACTTGCTCTCTCTCTCTCTATCTCTCTCTCTCCCTCGCTCACTAGCTCTCGCTCTCTCTCACACAAATATAAATAAAAATAAATCTTTTTTAAGAACAGTAAAAACTAAAACACAATCTCTGCCCATGACAAATCTCTGTTTACAAAAAGAGGTAGCAAATGATTCTAGAAATGGGGAATGCACAAGATGTACAAGATCCTCCCAAGGTCTCCCTCTCCTTGGCTACAGCTATACTAGTACGAGCATAGACTTGGAGATTGGAGTCCTCACAGCTCCAACCAGGAAAGCTGCAGCCAAGTGTGTGGGCTTTGTTCTTTGCTATGCAGAAAACACTCTGGGACCACAGAAAGCAGAACCTGATATAGAAGCAACCATTGCTATCTTTCATTAAATAAGTGCCTCGCATGCATGGTTCCTTTAAAATCTCCACTCTTCACAGCAGGCTCAAGATACAATAACTGCTCTTCTTTTACTGACAAGAATAATTATGTTTCACGAAGTGATATGGCCTGACCAGGAAACAGCATTTAAGGAGCAGAAGTGGATTTAAATGTGGGTGTCTTATAGTCTATGTGCTTTATGCAACACAATACGTTCTCTGGGGAAGGAAAGAATCTGTGTATTTGGTGAATATTAACATGCTAGCTGCAGATATAGAAATGGAAGAATGCGGCTTTTGGTCACAGGAAATACTCTCAATGCTTTTGAGTCACTGAACTCAAATTAGGAAACAATTTCTTATATTACTTTTACAATGTGGTTTGGACATATATGTGTGTATGTATATATACATATATATACAAATTGTGTGTGTGTGTGTATATATATATATATATATGACCTTCCTTTTCAGAATGTTTGCTTCTGATTTAGGTAATCACCCAAAATTAAAAGACAATTTTTGTTTTTATTTTTATCTCCTTGAACTGTCAACATGTCCCAGCATTCATGGTGAAGCCAAAGATTAAATGTCCTTATATTTTTGTTTTGATTTCTCTGCCAAATGCAAATATCTCACTGTAAGTAAGTCATTACTCTCCCACTGTTGCGGTCTGATTAATTCCCACAATATTAGCCAGCAATTCATTTTATCCCTCGGCATCACAAGTCCAGTTGAGGGAGATAAGTGGCTGATAAAAGACCTGAGAGAACAGTTATAAATGATTCACTTTAAAAGAATAATAAAGCAGCCGCTGGGTAAGTGTGGCAGAGTCGCCCTTCCATATACTGCACAAAACTAATTTCGTTTAAAAGAACTTGGGCAAATTATAGTCAATAATCTTCACTGTCACCCTGCTGCTCGTAAAACTTTCGAGAAGAAACTTAATGCTGAAATGCAAATATTTAATTAGATTTTAATGGTGAGGTTTATTTTTCCTAAATCTGGTCATCTGTCTCAATTACATTCTCCATGTTTTACAGTTAACCAGGAATTGTCATTCCTCTGGGCTTTGGGATGTTTTCTTTCTTCATTTCTGTTAGCTTTTTCATAAGTGTTGTTCTTATGGGAAGGGTTTGCTTTGTTCTGTTCTTTTGTCTTTGGAAAAGAGAAACATTTGATGGGGGAAGTATATGTTCTGAGCAATGCTTTTAAGTGAACTGCCTTTATGTCTCAATACAGTGTGTTCAGTAGCTAAACAACTAATTGCCTTTTTTTCTACCTCATTGCACAGGGCAATTAATATTCGTTTTTATTTAATATCCAATTAAAGTAGTTCTGTATATACTTAAATGCTAGAGCTATGCTACTGTGCAATGTATTTTGTAATTTCATATTTTACACTAATTCACAGAGATTAGTGAAACTTGGCTGCTCTTGTCAGTTTCTCCGAAACCAGTATTAAAATCTGTTACTCCTTCTGCTAGGCGCAATACCCTTCAGAACTGCTGGAGACAAGCGTGGTGAACTACAGTCCCGACCATCTCTTTGTGGTAGTCATCAAGCTAGCCTCCTGCTTCAGACCCGCCTTCCTCTCTGGCTACTGTTGTCCTATGGCTGAACTTTCGCCAACAGGGCCGCTAAAGGAAACTAGAGGTCAGGAGGAGGAGAAAGGGGTTTGGGTCCTCACCTTCCATTTCTTTGGGCATCAATCATTGTTGTGAAATTTCTTGGTTCTGACAAGAAAACCCCACTGTAGTCGCAGTAGTTCACTCCGGTCTGCATTTCCTCAACTTCAACTCCGCAGACACCAACGCAGCCAGCACTGTCTCCAGGGGCCTCTAGATTTCCTTTGAATCTTTTGGTCCCTCAGTCACGAGGTCAGGGGTTCCTTCCAGCAGATGCTACTTCTGTGAGCCTTTGATGTGAATGTACCTGTTGTACAGGTTTCCCCACCTGGTTACTGAGGAGCAAACCCAAGGTTTGCTCACGTGTTTCCAGCACAAGATCCACCATTCCACACCCTTTAAGGTCACTGATACAATTCTCAACATTGGCTTTTAAAGAAGCGTTGATTTACAGGTTCAGTCTCCTGACTAAATCGCATCTGCTTCATTCATTTTCACCAGCAAAGCATATAGACTTGGATCAGAATCCTAGTCCTACCACTCACCAGCTGTATGGTCTTGGCCAAGCAGTCCTTAAAATTTCTGAGTTTTCATTTATCTTTATGCAAAGTGAGTATAATGTCCTGGAGTTGCACAGACTAATAAGATCATCTCCAAGTAACAGCATAGTCAGAGATCCTTCCCTTTTCACCTTCGATCGTTTGAATTGCTTACACAAATAAGAAAATAAGTTAGGAAAAAAACGTTAAGTTCTTTCTTTAGTGAGACTAAGCACACCTCTCTTCCTCCGCACTTCTGATTGGAGAGGAAGCTGGCACATGCTAACCCGGTAAGGCCCAATCATTGTGATAAGGCCTTTAGCCCTGACAGTGCGTTTCCTGTTCACCATGGTCGTTCCCTTTACTTCCAGCAACTTCTCTCCTCATTAATTTACCACATAATGTGCTTCTTTAAAACATTCCGGAGTCTCTTACTCTCTTCTGTATGGTTTTTGATGCTATCACTTCCCCCACCTCGTTCCCAGGCAAGCCTCCATCACCCCATTGCACACTCCTGTTCTCTTGCTCCCTAGAAAAGAAATTTCACATATTGTTACTGTAACCCCCCCCCATCGTAGGATAGATTATAG
This sequence comes from Bramus lutescens, assembly GCA_001685075.1. Lineage (NCBI taxonomy): Eukaryota > Metazoa > Chordata > Mammalia > Rodentia > Cricetidae > Bramus > Bramus lutescens. The sequence goes on from LOEQ01009392.1 coordinate 99,158, forward strand.
ACACCGTGTCATCTTTTCCCATTCACTTTTCTCTTGTGGGGATGGGGGGCTTGGCTCATAATAGACCCTTGATAAATATTCTTGGACTAAAACAAGAAATGAAATCTCCATTTACCTCAACCATCCATTCAGTCTTTTCCCCACCCTTTCCAAATTCCTGGGCTATGGCCTTTTGAAAGCTACAATTTTCTCCCTCTGAGCAAGAAAGAATAAATGTGTGCTATCTTCCCCCTTTCTGTTCTAGTTTCTCCATTAATATTAAAATAAAAAAAACCTTCAAAGACACAAAAAGACGTCAGATGTTCAAAGACAGAAGGCAGTATCCTCACGTCTCACCTTCCCAGTCTAAAAGCACCCTGCTTTCAGTTTTTCCTGTGATCTATTGTTGGATGATCCTATTAAGTTATTGGTATCCAATCATAGCTTTCACAGTTGCATGCATGTGTGTGCATGTAAAATACTTGGTGAATTAGCCTGACTTTAAAAACCTATTTACTTATTTATCTATTACTATGAAGATTGTGAACCAGACAGAAGCAGTTACAAATAGACACACGTTTTTCTGATTCCTCTTTGAATGACTGTGTGACCACTGTGGTTAGGTCATACTGAGCTTAAAGTTCCACAGTTCATTCTATTCATATTCTATATCACTATCCATAACAAGAGGTCATATCATCTTCAGGTCTAGTGTTCCACCCACAATCCTCTTTCTTCAAAGTACTAGAAACATACTTTTAAATCTCCAGCAGTGATTTCCCCAGACATTTGAAGAATTAGGTGTTGACAATAATGTTTTCAACACACAAACACAATGGGTAAAAGCATCTAGGTTATGTCTTTCCTCACAACCACATCACAGAACACAAAGCCTAAGGTCAAAGGGCTGAAGCAAGCTGGCCCGATGACAAACCAGGAATGACAGAGCTGGGATGAAGTTTGGATGCCCATTCTCAAGCCAAATTTCTTTATCTTTGTTATTATTTTGTTTGACACAAATCCGCTGTGTCTCATCTCTTTTCAATCCATTTGATGTATGATTCTTCTTTTCTTCTTTCCATCTTATAAAATATAAATAACAATGTAAGTTCTTCAGTACCACACAGTCCCATGACACACAACTATACTGATTGAGAAGCAATCAGTAAATGACAGAAAACTAAGATGCTAAAATATTCGCAAGCATGAAACTTTCATTTCAATATAAGACATGTTAGTTAGTCCTACCAGTATACTAGGAGCTTGAGTGTTGTGAGAGTAAGCACCTCTTTCTGATGGTATCTAAGGCCCGCACAATGAGATGGAGCCCATTCATGGCACTGCTAACAGGGACAAAAACATGTGACTAGATAGTTTGTAGACCTTAGAGGAGAACTTAAGATTATTGTCTGATCAATGGAATATGTGTTAAAATGATTCTTAGTAACGTATTGCTCTACCCGTAGATCAGTGCATCTTCAACCCTCATCAGAGAACCTTCTTCCTGAAGTAGCTAACAACTAACCAGAGACTCACACAACTGGTCAACATGCAGAGAATAGGAGAGAGAAGGTCTCAACCCTAAATGGTACATACATATCACACAGAGAGACACACACACTTAAGCACGCACACATGCACTCATACATGCCACCCCAAGGCTCAGGGAGCTTCAAGGAAAAGGGGGGTAGGAAGTTTGCAAGAGCCAGAGATGGAAGATGGCTTAAAGGAAACAGTGAGCTCCAAACACAGCAGAGCAAATGCACATATGAACTCACAGAGATTGTAAAACATGGACAAGACTTGTGAAAGCTGAGGCCACACAAAATTCCAGCATGTGAGGAGGATGTAGATACCAAATCCTTCTACTGAATGAGGAGCTATCGGCATTTGATAGCTACTAGGAAAGAGACAGTCATCTTATTCCAATGGCACGAACTCAGGTAGGTTGATCGCACTCGAGAGCAAAAGCCACATTAAGACTGTTTGGACACTAGAAACTGGACTCAGTGGGGAAAAGAGAGAGAGAAAGCGGAAGAGGGTTAGGAGAAATAAAAGGACTTAGAGTTGGATTGGTAGAGAGAGTGGATATGGGAGGAGCTTAGGAGTGAAAAATAATAAAAACAATACATTTTAAGTATTCTCAAAGAATTAATAACAACATCATTTGGTGTAGGATGTCCTTCTGTATTTGTGTTGCTTTCATTGGTTATTAAAGAAACTGTCTTTGCCTAGTTGATAGGGCAGAACTCAGGTAGGCAGGGAAGACAGAACAGAATTCTGGGAGGAAGGAAGCAGAGACAGGCAGTTGCCATGAAGCTCCTGCCTGATACTGCCACTGCCGCTGGTAAGAATCTTTCACGGTAAGCCACGACCTTGTGGTGATACACAGATTGGTGGAAATGGATTAAATCAGGATGTGAGAGTTGGCCAAGAAGAGATATAATGATGCAGGCAGTAATTTAATTAATGCAATTTCCGTGTGATTATTTCGGGTGTAAGCTAGCAGGGCAGGATGGAACAAAGGGCCCCGCGCTCCTCACAACAGTCATTTTAATAAATAAGGGGCTGCAGAGATGGTTCAGTAACTAAGAGTGCTTGCTGCTCTTCTCAAGAACCTTAGTTTGATTCCCAGCACTTATGTTGGGCAGCTCTCAACAGCCTGTAGCTACAGCTCCAGGGGATACAACACTCTCTTCTGGCACATAGACATACACATATAATTTAAAATGATGCATCCAAAAATAGAAGCCATCTCATCCCCAGTTTTAGAAGTCACACAATCCAGAAGTCTCTTGGATTTTCTATGGCCAGGGATTGGCACTGCAAGGCTATGGCTCTGGAACGAGCACCAGACCTAAGTGTCTTGTCCTCACAAGTACATGTCTCAGTATTGTTACAGGCTTGAATCTAAGCTACATCTTAATTCCTTGAAAGCCTACAATCACCGAAGAAACAAACACAAAGCAAAAGCAAACCAAGAGGCGCAGACTCCAGGAACTCCTTTCTCTGACCCGCCAGGGAGGATGGCTCTGATGGTGTCACTAACAGGCTTAGCATTCACAGATCTCACAGATGAGTCTTCAGGAAATCCTCTGAAACTTCAGCAGGCAGGTTTTGGTACCTACTTCGGTTCAACCTAGAAACATAAGGTACCCTATTTAGCTCAACGTAGCAGAGAAAGAGAGAGGACTGTCATTTTATACTGTCTGTGCTGTGCTGTGCTGGATGCAAAGGCGCTTGCTCTAACTACATCTGCTCACTAATCTGCACAAAAACTCTCAACAAGAAGGTAGGTGACAAAATTGAAAATGTGTAATATTAGGAAACTTGTGCAAACTCATACAATTACAAAGGTTACAGACCTAATATTCAAACATGTGTCTATTTGACAAGAGCCACGTTCTTCGGCAAAATAGGAAATGCGTAAAAGTTCTCTATACAGCAACCCATCCTCTGTGTGTAGACTTGAATGTGAACGGAAACAACATTAAATAACTGCTCTCCTTCTGCCATCTCTAGAAACAATTTGATACTTAATATATTTTTGTCTTTTTTTGAAGAAATTCTGTCTAACTAGAAAACATTGCACCATTACATAGTAAATTGTTTTCTTACACCCCTCACTTTATCATCTGCAGATACTGTCAGAGTCTGATGTTTGAGTCATTATGCTTATGGGATTTAATTTTTAATGATGCAAAAATTATGCACAATGTACTATCATTTCTCTCCCAGACCCAGAATCTGATAGCTAATAATTGCTCCTTACTTAGTTTGCTAACGCTCCGTGATATTAATTAGAATGCAACTGGAATCAGAAAAGTGACTCACTGAAAATGGCCTTTATGGATCCGGGGCTCATTTGCTTCCCATAACTTCAAGAACAAAATCGTCGGGTATGAGCATCAACAACTTCTTGGCAGACTCTTCCACCAACAATACCTACAGTCTGGAACAGATACTTAGTGACCTTCATGCCCCTTGAAAGCACCAGGAACTCTGAAACGATATTAGTGCAGTGCTGGCTACTGCTAACAGTAGGCTTCAAGTTAATGATTTACTACCATAAAGAGAAATAAATGAGATCAGACTCCACTTACTCCCATGTCACCCCCATGCAGCTGTTTGCGGTCAATAGGTTCCCTTCTTCCACACAGTGGTGGAGACACCTAGGTTTCTCTCAACTTATGGTAGTGCCATTTCCTGTAGCTTTAGGAGCCTCTATTTTCGTGTGTGTGTGTGTGTGTGTGTGTGTGTGTGTAGAATGACCAAGAAAAGCAGACTATAGTCCCTGTATATATGAACACTGCTTTATAGGGATCTTGTGATTTTTAAAGCCATGTGCATATATTATAAACATATAAATATAAATTTAATATTTACTATAACATTATGAGGTAAATACTGTTATTATTTTAGTTTTTACATATGTGAGCTAAAGTGAATGTTTTATACACACCTACATCACTGCACTGTGCTGGTGAGACATCTTGGTAGGTAAAGTCACTTGCAGCCAACCCTAATGATGCACGTTCGGTCTTCAGGACCCATGTGATAGAATTAAAGGACCAACTCCTGTAAGTTGTCCTCTGGTTTTCATGTGTGCACCATGGCATATGTGTACCTCCCACTCACAAGAAAACAAATAAATATAAAAATTAAAAGTCACTTCACTCATTCCTTGTGGCTGTTATTCCAAGTTAATGCTAACTTGGTGATATTAGATAACAGAAACTTATACTCTTACATTTATGGAGGAAAGAAGCCCCTGTTAGCATCATGAAGCTGGAATCAATGTGTCATAAGACCATAATTACCCCAGAGGCCCTAGGAATGAGTCAGTTCTTCTTCTACATTGTCTGGTGGCTGTCAGTACTGCTCGATCTTTAGCAGTGGTTCTCACTCTTCTTAATGCTATACTCCTTTAATTCAGCTCCTCGTGTTGTGGTGAGCCCCAATCATGAAATTATTTTATTGATACTTCATAACTGTCATTGTGCAACTTTTATGAACCAAAATGTAAATATCTGATATGCAGGATATCCGACATCTGACCCACGGGTTGAGAACCACTAATCTATAGTGACATCGCTCCAATTCTGCACAGTCTTCACACTGCCTTCTTCTGTGCGTGCATGGGAGTGTGTATGTGTGTGAGTGTGTCCTCTTAAAAGGATACATGTGTAACAGTTAGGAACACTCTAAAACTCCAGGATTATCTCATCACAAAATCGATAATCTTGTTGAAAAGCTGCTTTCCCTCTGAACGGCAACATTGACAGGTCTGAGGGATAAGGACATGGATCTTCTTTGAAGACCCATTTCCTATTCTATTAAAACCAACCAGGTACCAAATAGCAGATCTAGAAACTGGAGACAGGAAACCTAAATCCGCAATCTGGAATCACCCATTTTGCGAAGCCAAGTTTCCTTCAGTCATGTACTAATTTGGCTCCCAGGGAGCAAGCAGCTGTGGTGGCTCAGCACACAGGACCAAGGCTCTGAGTCCAAGTGTTATCTCTGCAAAAGATATAAACAAGTAGTGAAGTGTTATACAAGAAGGAATTAAAGATGATGTGTAGTTCCCTCCATATATCCTGTACATCCTGCCAGCCCTCACCTCTCTGGGTCTTATGACATATTATGATAATGTTAAGTTCCATGTCATAAGACCACAGCAAGAAGCAAGACTTTCCTTCCTTGTTTGTCTCCGAATAATAGCATAGTTAGTAAATAAGCAAAGAAAATACGTAGAAAATAGCTAAATAAGAAACTATATATCTTACATAAAATATGACATTCATAAAAGGAACCATAACAATGGTGGAAGGAAGCAAAAAACGGACTTGAAATCTTTGTCAGGTTGCTCAGAAGCGTGGCCACAGGTGACTTAAAGTTTGTTTATGTCTATGTGCACAGGTACACATGCTCCCATGACCTCTGATGGAGTGGGCCTTGATTTGTAATAAGAAAACATGCAAAGGTATCCCTATGCCTAAATGGCATCTGCATTCTTAAGCTTACTGCAGCATTGTTCACTACAGACTTGGCAACAACCTAAGGGTCCATCAGTGAATGAACAGATACAGAAAATGTGGAGGCAGAGGAAATGACCCAGGTGGTAATGTGCTTACCACACAAGCACGAGAACCTGAGTTCAATCTCCAGCATCCACACAACAGGATATGGTAGCACAAGGCTAACCTCAGCCCTAAGAGGGGAGGAGACAAGCAGAGTCTATGGCTACCTAGCCAGCCTTCCCAGTCAAATTGGAAAGCCCTGGACCACAGTGAGAAATCCTGAAGAGCAACACCCAAGGTTGTCCTCTGGCCTCCACACAATTGTAAGTGCTTAAACATGCATAATTACCTACATACATACACAAACACACGCACGCACGTACACACACACAAAGAGATTATTTATTAGTTTAAAATGTAACATAAATGCACAATGGGATATTATTTATTATTCATCCACCATAAAAGAATGAGGACTGGGGCTGTAACTTATTAGTGGAGTGGTTATCTAGCATGTGAAAGTCTCTGGGCTTAATTTCTAGTACTGAAAAAAATAAATAGGAGAGATGTGTGTGTGTCTAAGAGAGACGGGGATGAATATGAAAACATGAATCCCCATCATTCATTGCAACAATGATGCAACAGGAGAACACTGGGTCAAGAAAAAATAACTCAAGTACAGAAAGACAAATACAATCATACCTCACTCTTTATATGGGAACCAAAAACATTTATCTCAGCGAAATGGAAAATTAACCCATGGCCATCAGAGCCTTCAGATGTTGGAGCTAGAGAATAGTTAACAGCACAAGGGTGTTCATAATCACTTTTCTGTTTACAAACAGAATATTGAAGGAAATAACATGAATTTATTAAATGTCACCATCAAATGAATGATTTCCCAAAGGTGAAGATAAATTCATTGGCTGGCTGTGGTTTTTTTTTCTTTTGTTTTGAAAGAAAGAAAGAAAAAGAAAGAAAGAAAGAAAGAAAGAAAGA
>LOEQ01009393.1:0-17989 GCA_001685075.1 Bramus lutescens
TTATTTTTGATGAAATGATAGACCATGGATATATACTCTGTCTTTTTATGAAGCTTCATGTTTTCATTTTCATTCATTAAATTCCAACATTAAAAGTGCTAATTAGAGGACATGTATGCTTGTCCCACAGTAGATAGAACATATACATGTCTGCACAGATGATGCTTTCTTTCAGGGCACAGATTTTGAAACCATTCATATGAATGTGATGTGATTAGTCATTGTACACTGTGACAGTAACTGTTGGTCAGGTTGATTGGATATAGAATCACCCAGGACACAAGCTCTTCTGCACCCTGTGAGGACCATCTTGACTAGGTTAGCTTGTGGGGAATCATCTCAGGTCACTATGTAGGAAACCCTTCCCAAATGCGGGCACTGCCATTCCTGTGGCCTGGGGACTCAGTTAATAGGTGAAAGCAAGCTGGTGCTAACATGTACCATTTCTTACTTCCTGACTGGATGTCATGTGATCAGCCAGCCTTCACTTATTTCTGTATGCCTTCTTTGCCATGCTAAGTGTACCATCTAGAACCATGAACCGGAACAAACCCTGTCTTTCTTAAGTTGCTTTTGTTGAACCATTTTGTCACAGCAAGAAGAAAAGCATTGATATCATTGGTGGTAAATCTGGAAACTACTTAAGCATCATTGAGAAAGATTGGTAACAAATTGTACTATGTCCTGATGCTGGACTACTGGATAGTCAAGAAATAAGTGTCAGTCAAGCTTCCTGTATACTAATGTAAGTTGATCATAAAGATTTCTTATTAAATAAAGTGAAAACTCCACATAACAGTGTGATTAATTTAAAAAATGTTTCTATTCCTTTCACATGCACAGGAGCGCAGATCAAGTGTCTTCCAGAAAATTAATGTAACCTGTGATCCTTTGGCTTACACTAGGGACAACAATTTGGAATCAAAAGTTGAAGGGACACGTGCATTTCATTACGTACTCAGTCTCATAGGTTTCTTAAAGAATGCTGGGAAAACATGACAAATTTACATTTTAAAATAGGGATAATAACTTAAAATTCTCTATTACATGGCGAATTTTCACTATCCTGAAGTAGGAGAAGCTTTTCGAAGTCAACTAAGATGAGAACCTCAGTGCCAAGAAGCATAACATTTGCATCTTAATGCTGTTTTTTTCTTTGTGACTTTTAAATAGTAATTTAAATAATACATCTTGTGTAATTCAATATACAAACATATTATTTCCATAGGCAATCGTTACAATTTATGAATGTCATTTTTATTATATTTACTTATTTGCACAGTAATAGAGGAATTGCATCTAAAGAGTCTTCACAATGTAGAATATAAAAGGTGGAGAGCCCAGAGATGCCTCAGTGCTCATGAATACTTCACATTGATCTTAAAGAGAAGCTCAGTTCACAGCATCCACCTGGAGTGACTGACAAATCCTGTGACTTCTGCTCCACACGATCTGACTTCCTTTTCTGACTCCAAAGGTCACCAGTAATCCCATTACATATCCGTGACTCCCACATACACATAGTTTAAACAATTTTTAAAGATTGACAATGGGCCAAAAGAGTGACGATACTCAAGGACCCTTACTATTGCATATATGAATACAACATATTTAGAATATATCTATTCCCTCTCCAACTTCTCTAACACACTCAAATCCTGCTCCTAATTTCACACCTTCTTTTTCCTCTTTATCCTCTTCTTCTTCCTCCGCATTTTTATTTCTGAATGAAATTGTTGATGGCCTCATGTTCATGGCTGTAAAATGCCATCTATTGCAGCACAGGTAACTCATCACGAGCCACACATCTGTAGAAAACACACTCTACCTCTCCCAGTGGCCAGCTATCAACCACTAAGTTTTCCTCAGCTAGAATTGGGACTCTTAAGCTCATTGCCTCTCCCTGCTGGAGTGTTGGCTGGCTTGACAGTGTGCCTATCTTCTACCAGCAACTATAGCTCCATCATGGCCAAAATATATTTTGATACAATAAGTTGTTGTTTAAAAATCCTTATATTTATTTCACAATTCTGTTGTAAATATCCCCTTGATCTGGAATTTTAGAGAAGCTTGCTTCCTCTTTCTTAATTCCTCATAAGATGTCAAGAATGAATTGTGTGGAAGAAGGATCTTGGTGCTGTTTAAGGTAATGACCTCTCCCAGGTGGCTAGAAATGAACGTTTTCAGAACTACTTCCCTTCATGGGGAATGAGTTGCAGACACCTCAGCATTTAGAAAAAAAATTTCTGACCAAATACATTGTCAGCTGTGGAACTGACAATTAATATAAACATCAGACATTGTGCATTTTGGGGATTTCAGTTTGGTGCCTGAAATTGTTTTGGAAGAGTAGAATTACAAGGGCTGAGCGGGCTGCGTGCAGGGTTGGTCAATCACGTGGATGTTGAAGTCCTTGTAAATGACAATAATAGCTATGGGAAGACAGAGGAAACAAGTCTAAAGCCAACCACCAAGGAGAGAAATGAAGGAATAGTGGCCTTGTTGAGGATAATGTGATGAAGAGAATGGATATGCATGGTGGTTGAAACACTTCAAGGAGGAGAGAGTTGGCTAGTGACAAAACAGAGCAGAGGGACTCCTACCTCAAGTTCAGTTCCTAAGATGGAAGGAAGGTAGGACTTCCAGGGTCTGTTTTAGCAATTTTTACAAAGCAAAAACACGCTGAACCAAGAAGATTCTGCACTCCCAAATCTACAAGAGGAGAGTGTGCATGTGATGGATGTGTCCCTAAGACAGTGTGCAGAGGATGGATGTGTCCCTAGGACAGTGTGCCTGTAATGGACGTGTCCCTAAGACAGTGTGCAGGTGATGGATGTGTCCCTAAGACAGTGTGCCTGTGATGGACGTGTCCCTAAGACAGTGTGCCTGTGATGGACGTGTCCCTAGGGCAGTGTGCCTGTGATGGACGTGTCCCTAGGACAGTGTGCAGGTGATGGATGTGTCCCTAGGGCAGTGTTCAGAGGATGGATGTGTCCCTAAGACAGTGTACAGGTGATGGATGTGTCCCTAGGCAGTGTGCAGGTGATGGATGTTTCCCTAAGGCAGTGTGCAGGTGATGGATGTGTCCCTAAGACAGTGTGCAGAGGATGGATGTGTCCCTAAGACAGTATGCAGGTGATGGATGTGTCCCTAAGACAGTGTGCCTGTGATGGATGTGTCCCTAAGACAGTGTGCAGGGGATGGATGTGTCCCTAAGACAGTGTGCAGGTGATNCAGGTGATGGATGTGTCCCTAGGCAGTGTGCAGGTGATGGATGTTTCCCTAAGGCAGTGTGCAGGTGATGGATGTGTCCCTAAGACAGTGTGCAGAGGATGGATGTGTCCCTAAGACAGTATGCAGGTGATGGATGTGTCCCTAAGACAGTGTGCCTGTGATGGATGTGTCCCTAAGACAGTGTGCAGGGGATGGATGTGTCCCTAAGACAGTGTGCAGGTGATGGATGTGTCCCTAGGGCAGTGTGCAGAGGATGGATGTGTCCCTAAGACAGTGTGCAGGTGATGGATGTGTCCCTAGGCAGTGTGCAGGTGATGGATGTTTCCCTAAGGCAGTGTGCAGGTGATGGATGTGTCCCTAAGACAGTGTGCAGAGGATGGATGTGTCCCTAAGACAGTATGCAGGTGATGGATGTGTCCCTAAGACAGTGTGCCTGTGATGGATGTGTCCCTAAGACAGTGTGCAGGGGATGGATGTGTCCCTAAGACAGTGTGCAGGTGATTGATGTGTCCCTAGGGCAGTGTGCAGGTGATGGATGTGTCCCTAAGGCAGTGTGCAGGTGATGGATGTTTCCCTAAGACAGTATGCAGGTGATGGATGTTTCCCTAAGACAGTGTGCAGGTGATGGATGTTTCCCTAAGACAGTGTGCAGGGGATGGATGTGTCCCTAAGACAGTGCGCAGGTGATGGATGTTTCCCTAAGACAGTGCGCAGGTGATGGATGTTTCCCTAAGACAGTACGCAGGTGATGGATGTTTCCCTAAGACAGTGTGCAGGTGATGGATGTTTCCCTAGGGCAGTGTGCCTGTGATGGATGTGTCCCTAGGGCAGTGTGCAGGTGATGGATGTTTCCCTAAGACAGTATGCAGGTGATGGATGTGTCCCTAAGACAGTGCGCAGGTAATGGATGTGTCCCTAAGACAGTGTGCAGGTGATGGATGTGTCCCTAAGACAGTGTGCAGGTGATGGATGTTTCCCTAAGACAGTGTGCAGGTGATGGATGTTTCCGAAAGGTACAGAGGAGGCGGGTGTGAAAAGTCTACCTGACTTCTAATATGGCAGCCTTGAACATGTGGGCGGTGTAGCTCAGTGTATCCACAAAGATGTCACCAGTTCTCAAAAGTCTAACTACATATTAGTCGTGTGCATAAGCACGCACACAGATGCACACACATACAAACACACACACACACAGACCATTACAGAGAATCTTTGCTTACTACTGTGGTGATAAGCAGAGACCATCTCCACCTGGGCTCACAGCAGCCCTAAGAGTGAAGTAGGCAGGCACCATATTTTATTACTTTCCAGTGGACATAAAGTCCAATTGGACATCTGTTGGCCACCCCAAGAAAGAAGTGCTGCTTATGGCAGCATCAGGGATATCCTATCTGGCCAATCATTGATGTGATCATGCCATATATTTATATATTAAGTGGAATTATGCCACAGGGGAGGCTAATGCCCCAACCTCAAGACTCATAGACACAGTCTGTCTAACAGTATTTAATTACTAACAAAAGTGTTTCAGTACAAACTCTGTTTAAAGAAGTTTAAATGGAATAAAACTGATTTGCACATGTGATTCAACATTTCATTTGGAGTGGATTTGAACTCTCAGTACCGGTGGATGTTAGTAGCGATCTATTAATACTCTGAGAAGTGTGATTCCATCACTGGTCTCTGAAGCGGTAGGTCTGGATCTTTGGGAATGAGTTCTTGTCTGTAGACAACAGGATTAGCTGCAGAGGCTGAGGAAGGAGCCAGTCCCCTGTCCGGCAGTCGTAGGACAAGTCCTGAACGCTGACTGCAGTGAGCTAGAGGAGGGAACCTTAGGTTTGGGATCCTGTGTGTCAGGTTTAATCTGTACCTCAGCACTCTTTCTTTTTCTGAAAAATTACATGTTAGTTCATATGTGCACACATGTCATGATGAGTGTGGAGGTCAGTGGACAGCTTTCAGGATCAGTTCTCAACGTCTACACAAGAATCCCAAGGATTGAACTATTTTCTGCTGGCTTGGCAGCAAATGCCTTCCCCACTAAGTCATTTTGCCAGCCCCTTCTGATCAGTTTGAACGGAATCTTTCTTCTTTTCGTCCTTCTATCACCATCCTGTGGTCTGTACCCAGATTTAGAGGACATCAGTTGGTCCCAAACTGGTTGAATGTGAGCAGAGAAAGAAAGGAAGACCAATCAGAGAATACTGCTCATACCTGAGCCCTCTGCATATGCATAACGTGTCTAAAGTTCCTATCCATTGTGGGTGCCGCTGTGGTCCTTACAGCCTGGTGCATGGATGTGTGCCTTGTGCCTGGTGCCTGCACCAAGCCACCTGCTACTTCCTTCTCTAGTTCAAGAGTTTGTTACTTCTGCTGTGGTTGCTGCTGCAGCACTACCATTAGGTCACGTGCAGTCTGCTTGAGGAGCTGGAGCTGACTAGCTGTAAGAAAGCTGTCAGGAAGGTCTTGGTAGAAGCACTGATGGCTGTTTAGTCCAGTGACCATGTGCTGCTTGCAGCATGGACACCCTGGGAAGGTTCTAAAGATGACGTGGTTACATAACAATCATAACTCGTGTGTTCTGCACATTTACTTCTTGGTTCAGAAATAGGACATTAGACAAGTTATACCAGCAAATCTGCTATTTGAATCTCTAATAGGGTTTACACAGAAATAGCATAAAGCAACTGTAAGTCTTCAAAGGAAGGGACATAATCAACCTAGGTCAATGAGTTTGTGATCTTTCTCTCAGGAAAGGAGTGTGGGTACAATTTTTAGCAAGAGCAAAATTAGAAAGAAGTGAGGGATTTAATTTACACACACATACAAATCAGTCTTGAGAAGGAAATCTTGTTGTATTTGGTCCTGAATGAAGGCAAATGAGTCATACCTGGGGTTACGAAAGATGCAGAAAAGGGTGACCAGGAGCCTGCCTCAGTAAGGCTCGGAAGAGCATGACATGGATGCTGGACTTCACTCTAAGAGAAAAATGAACTCTCTCCAAATTTCACCCTGAATACTGTTACTCATCTTATGTTTTAAACAGTCCCATGTCAGGGATCTGGAAAAAGTTAAGAAAACGATCTCTCCTGTCCATGTCATCCAGTGTGAATGCAAAGCCATAGTTTTAGCTTCTGGAAATCTCCAACCTGTGAAATATTTTAAGGAATAGCTGTTATATACTTGCTCTTGAACATTAAGAAGTGCTAGAAATATTAAATATAATTTTGTCATTTGCCTCCTTCATAAAACGCAGACTTCCAGTCATTTTGTTTTAAAGTCTGATATAGAGGTTTCCAAGCTTGAGGAAAAAAATCCCTTCAATTATCTGAAAATGTCTTATGTGGAAGAGTGTGGAAATCCAGCTCAGACCAGAACTGAGAGTGACGAGGACCATTCACCTAAGAGGCTGACTTCTAAGAAAACATCAGAAAAACAAGCTACAATCCTTAGACCCATAGAGGTTATGAAAGAGGAGGAGTCTAGGAGGAATACAAGGATTACTCTGGAAAGAGGAAATAGAACAGATTTTACTGGTGAACTGGGAGTTGGGATATGAACAAGAGGGATCTCATGTGCTGGGAGAATGGGATAGAGGGAAAGAGTGCAGAGAGAGATGGCTGGATTTAGAGGGAATTTGCGGGTGGGGTGCAAATCTAGAACTGTGGAAATTTCCTGGAATTTATGAAGGTGATCCTAATGCAGGCACATAGTAAGGGGGGATATGGAGTTTCACCTGGTCATGTTGTATAGCCAGGCAAGGCTTCCAGTGGAGTGACTGGGGTGCATTTAATTGAGTTGTTGACCAAGAGGGTTCCATGGAAATCCTCAGACAACCCAGGCTGTTACTAAGACAAAAAGGGCTGCTCTTTACAAACTGACTATGGGGCCCCATTGTCAAGGACAACATCCACATAACTGATTGAACATGAAAATGTTGAGCTGGTGCCTACATGGGACATTCACCCCTACATTCTAGTTTCCTTGGTATGGAGAGATATTCTGTGTGCAGGCTACTAAAAGAGAAATGTGAGCACCAACTCAGTCACCAAAGCCTTGACTTACAATCTGTTTTGCCTGAAAAAATATGCTAGGTCAGTGGTAGCACAGAGCTTCTTAGAGTAGCCAACCAACATCTGACTTGACTTAAGGGTGTGAGAGAATTGTCTGTATTCTGTCAATCATGTTTTTAAATAAACACTGATTGGCCAGGCAGAAAGTATAGGTGGGAAAACCAGACAGGAAGTAGAGGTGGTGTAATGAGAACAGGAGAATTCTGGGAAGAAGGAAGCCCATTCCTCCCACTCCTGCCCAGATCACCAAAGAAGCAGGATGTGACCTACCCCACTGAAAAAGGTACTGAGCCATATGGATAACATAGATAAGGATAATGGGTTAATACAAGTTACAAGAGCTAATTAAAAGCCTGAGCTAATGGGCCAATCACTTTATAATCTTATGGAGACCTCTGTGTGATTTTCTTTGGGACTTGCTGGCTGTGGGGTACTGGTTGGGACAGAAACCCCAACAAGCCAGCCCTTCATACTACAACCTAAGGCCCACTTCATGAGAAGGAACCCATACCCAACACTACTTGGGTAACCAAGAACCAGAAACAATATAGTCCAGAGATATAGGGTAAAACCAAACACTACTGGTATAAAACAATCAATAAAATGATTCCTAATGATATTCTGCTATACTCATAGATCAATGCCTAATCCAGTCTTCATCAGAGAGGGTTCCTGCAGTGCTAGATCAGTAGATGCAGAACCCACAGTCAGACATTGCACAGAGGGAGTCTACATTGGCAATCTCCACCAAATCCCTACCCTCAGTGCTCTGGGAATTCAGTGAAGGAGGATGTGGAAAGACTAATCAGAGGGAATAGAGGACATCAGGAGGACAAGGTCCTCTGCTGAATCAACTAAGCAAAGTACATATGAGCTCACAGAGGTTAGTACAGAAAGAACAGCCCCGACTTGGGTCTGAAGCAGGCCCTCTGCATATGATATTATTATAAAATATTATATATGATAGCTACTATCTTGGTACTTTTATGGGACTCCTGACTGTGAGAACTAGTGGGTCTCTGACTTTTGTGCCCGCTCATGGCACTCTTTCTTTCCCATTGGGTTACTGTGTCCAACTTTAGTATGATAGTTTTTATCCATCTTATTATGCATTATTTTGTTATGTTTGGTTGTTATATCTTAGAAGCCTGTTATTTTTTCTAATGAGAGACATAAAGGGAATAGACCTAGAGGGTAGAGAACATGAGAAGGAACTGGGAAGAGTGAAGGGAAGGGAAACTGTAATAAAGATATATTGTGTGAGAAAAGAATATATTTTTAATTAAAGAAATATGATCAAAAAGAAACCAGTGGATACTTGTTCTGCCCAAACAAAACCTAAATGCATAGCAGCTTGTTTCAAATTACTTCATAGAATTAAATCAATGTCCTCCATCATTTCTGCAGATGCTGTCAGATTGCATTCTCCCACTGGGACCCTTCTGTATTTCATGAACTGTGAACACTTCCTGAAGGAACAATGCTAACTTGCTTAGAAATGTTTCAAAGAAGATCTTTAAGTAGAATATAACATTTGTGAGTTTCAGGCGAAAAGACCATCTGTATATCACTTTTTCCCTCATCCTCAGGAGGGAATCCCAGAACTGCAAGCTACAACGTGTCCAGAGATTGTAATCATGCAAAACATCTTCAAGTTGTATTGAAGCATGAAAGAACCTGGGACCCCAAATCAACTCTGACCAATAAACATAATGCTAGAGCTATCATCTTGCTGCATTTCAAGCAATACAACAGAGCCATGGTATTAATAACATACAGCACTGGTATGGATGTAGATATGCAAATCCATGGAGTTGAACTGGGGACCAGGATATGCTCACCCATATGGCAGTTCTGATTTCCCCCCTGAGACAGTTCCCCACTGACTCTACAGCACCTTACAGTTTACAGTTCAGCAGCAGAGAGTAGGGGCCTCCCTTCCCCACATCCTCACCCCCGTCTGTTCTCATTTGCTTTCTAAATGCTATCCATTTGTATTGGCGTGAAATAGACCTCAAATCATTTCATTTGCAAGTCCCTGATGGCTAAGGATTTGAGCACTTTAAAAATATTTTTTTAGCCAGGCAGTGGTGGTGCACGCCTTTAATCCCAGAATTCAGGAAGCAGAGGCAGGCAGATCTCTGTGAGTTCGAGGCCAACCTGGTCTACAGAGTTAGCACCAGGACAGTCTCCAAAGCCGCAAGACAAACCTGTCTCAAAAAAAAATCTTTTTTAGCCATTGAGTTTTGTTTCTCTTTTCTTTCTTCTCTTTCTTTCTTTGTGTATGTGTGTTTTTCTGTTGCGAGATCTCTGTTTATTTCCATAGCCTACTCTGTCTTTTCATTCTTGATATCTTCAGTTTTTTCTGTATTCTGGCTGTTATTCCCCTGTCAAGGGTGTAGCTAGTGAGGGTTTTCTCCCACACATGTATCAAAGGACCTTGTCTCCTATTACAGAGATACTTGCCCATCTGTGTTCATGGTCGTTCTAGTCATAGTAGAGGTTATAGCCTAGATATCCAGTGTTAGATGGAGCTGGTGATGAGTAATGGAAATGTGGTACTCTAATAAATCCATGCCAGGGAGACACACACCACCACACTAGTGCAGTCAACTAACTTCACAAAGTCCTTTAGTTTTGACCACTGAAAAGAGGGGCTCGTGCCTCAAGTGTCCTGTTGCAGAAGGCCAGAGGTACAGCATTTTAAAGTCAAAACCTACAATTTCATTGATGTTGGATGAGGAGCAGAGTAACCTTGCATCATTTGTTTTAACAGAACATAGCTATTCAGACACAACATGACAATTCTGACTTACACTTTCTTCAGTTATTTTAGTTTAAGTTTGTATAGCACTAGTTATTTTGGTTAATAAATCTGGACCATGGTCATGGGAATCCCAACTCTGTTTCCAAGGGAGACATCACTGTTGTGGGGTAGAGGGCTAAGAAGTGTCTGAGATGACCAAAATGGAGTCAGGACAACATGGCTTTGACTTTTTCACTTCAGTACAAGTATATGATAGTTTTTATTCAGTTGTAAAGAAAATTAAATTTGTAGAAAAATGAATGGAACTGGAAACTATTATTCCAAGTGAGGTAATCCAGGCCTGGGAAGACAAATGCACTCTCTCTCATCTATTTGTCCTTCCTTAGAATTTTTAGATTTGTGTGTTTTAGCAAATTATACAAAAATAGTTTAAAAATGAATTTGAACTGTGGTTCTCTGTGTGAGTGGATAACGCTGCTCCCTTCTCTGTGTGAGTGGATAACGCTGCTCCCAGAGTCATGGGATCTTAAATGAAAATCACAGAACGAATGTGGAAACCTCCTTATGAGTTGTTGGTCCAGGGGCTCCAGGCACCACAGAAGTGTAAGGCAGGGCTGCAGATCCGTTTGGCTTTAGAGTAAGGGTCAGGTTAGAGTTAGGGGGTGAAGAGAATCAACTTGAGAGTTCATTACATAGTTATCAAATCCTCAGATGTGGGGACATAATTCAGTGTCATACGTGGGCCAGGCCTGAAGCCGCGGGTCAGGTCAGCAGCTCTACTACATGATAGACGTAAAAACTGAATAGAAGTAGACAGCAAATGACAGACGTAAGAATGTGGTGACCTCTGGAGAGGACGGCCATGGTGGAGCTTGAGGGAAGCCGTNAATGACAGACGTAAGAATGTGGTGACCTCTGGAGAGGACGGCCATGGTGGAGCTTGAGGGAAGCCGTGTGGTCTGTCTTTCCCGGGTCACTGCTGCTCTCTCCCTTCCCTTCTCTTCCCACCTCTGTCCTTTCCCAGTGTGAAACTGACTTACTGTTCCACACTTAACATTCTGGTCTGTCTATTGCTGCTATCCTGCATACACTACACCATCTGACTGCAGGTTAACAGTCTACACTTAGTGCCCCTCCCTACTTGTTCTTAAATCATAGAGTTTGATATTTATCTCAGGCATCCAAGCCCCAAAACCTCCTGTCTCAGTCTCTCAGTTATAGGGATTACAATTGTGAACAGTGAATTATTGCTCAAATGATCTCTTCAGAAATAAAATGAAGCTGTAAATCAATTTATATTAACAACCTGGGGTCTTGACAAATCATATCCTCAGCTATCCTGAACCCCATGTTTGTTACCCCCCCCCATTTCTTAACTACCTCTCCCCGAGAAACATGACTTTCATTTTCTCTCTTCTGTGGTTCTGGATGCTGGCTTCTCATCCTCCAGCACAAATGTTGGCCTGGCATAGGGCACAGTGCAGAATGCCAAGCCCTCTGGAAGTTTGCCCTGAGCTGGAGCACCCCAATATCATGGCCCCACAGCACCCCCAAACCACAGCATGCTGACTCCACCCTCCCTCCCCCACCCCATGGCATCCTGACCAGCCCCTTTCTTTCCTATCTTTACAAGACACACAGGTCTCCACCCTTGAAGGAGAGCAGTAGAGGTGGCCTGGATACAGAGGCTCTAGGGCACTGTGGGGCTGAAGCCAGCGCCTCAGTCCCAAGCTTCAACTCTCCTCCCATCCTGTGCACAGGAACACTGGGCCCCTGCATCTGACCCTGGTGAGTTTGGGCAGGCAGGGCTGGGAAATCCTTTGCAGCTCATTTCCAAGAGTGAAATGCAAAGTCCGGGTAATGACACCTGTCTGTAGAGAGTGTGGTGTTCAGAGTGGGTTGAAGATGTACAACCTCTGATTTCTTCAGATGTGTGAAGGTGAATAGGGTTGATGATGTCGGGTGAGTGAAAAAAATGTTATCAAGTGGTGAAGTTACCATAAGTGCGAAAGAATTTTGTTAACACTGGCATTGTAAGTGACCTGAACAATTAATTCTTTTTATTAATCTCATGGTCTAAAATTTGTCCAAACGTCTTCAGTTTCCTATACAGATATTCATCAACTTCTTACAAGTCTTACTCACCAAGTGCATAAGAAGTTTGACCAGACAGAAAAATTAAAAGCTGAAACAACCAGAGTGCAAGCCTGCCACTGGATTATGTATCTATAATGCTATCTTCTTTTATTTTCCTGTGTAACACCAGAAATGTAATCACTGGTCATAAAGTTTAATAGTAACATATATTTATTAAGCACATGTGTCCAGGCCTGGGCGTTTGCCCAGAAGAGTCCTTCTTACGGTATTAACACACACCTCTCTCCATCAGTGCATTCTCTTCAGTCAATCTGCATTAAAACGCACACACATGCAGAGCCTATTTCTGCACTAAATTGTGGCTAAGCATCTGTGAAGCATTTAAAAGGCAGATAAATATAAGTGAAAAATGTTAGTGTCAGAAAGAAGAAAAAATACCAACATTTTCGGGTGGGATTGATCATCCAACAAAGGCTCCTTGTAAACAGGGTTAGGGAAATTCCATGGAAGAGATATTAGTTTGGGGCCTGACTACTGGGTTTGCACAAAAAGTTTGTAAGATTGGTAGGTGGCTCTAGTGGTTAGTAAATTTCCAGCTGCAGGGTAGGGTAGCTATCTTTAGCTAGCATAAGGTGGTGGGGCACCTGCTGCTAAGTTAGACCCTGAGTTGTGGTTTTCCCTGATAACTGCTTTCTCAGATCCAGCCAGCTCCAGCAAACTGAAACTAAGGTCCAGTCTCTGGAGGAGCCACTAGAAGAGCTTGTCAGTGTACCTCTCTGGCTCCTTGACCCTCTCAGAAAACAAAATACAGGCTAGAATGGAGAAATTTTGGGGGAGTGAACATCAGAATGAACATAAATACATTTAGGGGCCCTCAAAGCTGAATTGAGTTACATTTTAATTGATTTATTCGGTTTTATTTGATGTGTATGAGTGTTTTGCTTGCATAAATGTAAGTGCACTACCTGAACACCTGGTGCCCCTGGAGGTCAGAGAGGCTACTGGACCCCTGGAACTGGAGTTGCAGACAGTCGGAAGTACCCTATGTGGGGTGGGAAATGGAACCCAGGTTCTCTTCAGGAGCAGTGTGTGCTCTTAACTGCTGAGCCATCTCTCCAGCCCTCAAGTTGTATTCCTGAGATCATAGCAAGAAGGGGCCAATCAGTCTTCCAGCTCAGGAACAAGTAGGGGAAACATAGTGACTTTTCAGAGAAGCTTCTTCTGACCTTTGCTTTTGGGGAAACATCTTGTGTGTGTGTTAATTTGGGATGTTGAGGAGACTCAAAGAAGGGCTATGCCTAGAATTATCCCATAATGCCAGAATAGTGCTTCTGCTAAGGTAAACTGTAGTTGTAATTTTCATTACCTTGTTATAGACACCTTGCTGAACAGGCCTTTCTTAAAGATGAACCAAGGTTTTGTATAGGTTATGTGAATTTTGTGTTCTTTAAGTGATGTGGCATTTCCCACTGTATGCTGTGATTACTGTTAATGAATAAAGAACTGCTTTGAGCCTATAGCAAAGCAGGGTGGGGTGGAGCAGAGCTAGGTGGGGAAGACTGGGCTGAATGCTGGGGGAAAAGGGCGGAGTCAGAGAGAAGCCATGGAGCTGCCGCCAGAGACAGAGGCTGGGAACTTTACCCGGTAAGGCACAGCCACGTGGTGATATTCAGATTAATAGAAATGGGTTAAATTAATATAGGAGTTAGCCAATAAGAAGCTAGAGCTAATGGACTAAGCAGTGATTTAAATAATACAGTTTCTGTGTGATTATTTCGGGGCTAAGCAGCCAGGAATTAACTAGCCCCTTCCCTCCTACATTTAAGTATTTGGGAAATATTTACCTTAGAGACACATTGCGTATATTTTGAATCTGAAAAGTGTGTATGATCAGTTCAGGGCAATTTTCCTGACATCCCAGACATTCTGTTGACTGTTTTTGCTCTAAAATTGGTTGTATTTGAAAACTATATGAAGTAGGAAGTCTCAGAATCACCTGCTTGAGGAAATTAATTAAAATCAAGAAGAATTATGGAAATTAAAGAACTGGAAAGCCTACCTTGTACATGCACACACATACACACAAGCTACATTGCTACATAGAAAATTAAAATTTCTTCTCTACAAAGATTACTTCCCAGCTCACTTTAGGATGAATAACAAAAACTAACAGTCTTGGTGACTTTGGCTTCACACTTTTTCTCTTCAGGAATGGCTTTATTGTAGTATAATTAATATCACACACCTCAGTGACTTACAGTGCACAATCGTGTGGCTATGGAAATATTCAGAGGTGTGCAAACATATTTCCATATTCTTCTCTGCTTGTTTAATCCAGAGATACTTTCCCACAGCTTTTCTTGGTCTCTTGGTATTTTCAGTGTGTGTGTGTGTGTGTGTGTATTAGTTACACTGTATATGGAGATCACAGGATAACTTTTGAAAGTCAATTCTTTTCTTCCAGCGTGCTGAAGAGATCTCTCCTGCACTTTGCTCCATGCTGGGTCCTCCAGGTTAGGAAGCCCTTCAGCTTCCAGGTGATTTCCCTGTGCTGGAATTACAAAGGCATGCCCCGTAGTCCCCTTTTCATAGCATTCTTGGATTGAACTCAGATCACTAATCTTGAACAGCCAGCGCAGTTTACCTGAAGAGATATCTTGCTGGACCCTGGATGGTTTTTGGAGACCTTTTCTCCTTATGTGGTTCAAAGAACCAAATCCAGAGGTTTCCATATGCTAGCCAAGTGCTCTGCTAGTACAGTGGGATGTTAAACATAGTAGTGTTTCATCCACAAATAGGGCAATTTGACTTTTTCCTTTCCTGATTATTACTTTTTTCTCTTGTCTAATTTCTCTCTAAATAAAAACTCTGTATTAAATAATAGTTGAGGAATGGTTGCCCTTGGCTCTATCCAGTATTTAGAGGAACTAATTTGAGTTATTCCCTATTCGATATAATGTGGTTGCTAGGATTATCACAGAGGCCTTTATTTTGTGCAGGTGTGTTCTTTATCTTCCTGGTTTGTTCAGGGCTGTAATCAAGAATAAATTTAGTTTCTCTAAGACTTCTCCTTCTATTGATAGTATGATCTTGTAGGATGCAAGAAATTACCCTTTTATTGTTAAAATATGCTTTACAGCTAAAGATGTGATCTTTCTTGGCAAAACATCCACAAGTTGCTAAGGAGGATGGGACTTCATCAATTGTGTAGAATATTCTGTGGACGTCTCGTGAGTCCATTTGATCTACGGACTTCAGTTATTGTGTGGAATATTCTGTATAAGTCTTGTGAGTTCATTTGATCTACATCACTGTTTAACTCTGAAGTTTGTTGACATGTAGACATCTGGGAAATCTATTGACTGTAGTGGGGTATTAAAGTCAGCTCCTGTTCTTGCTTTGGCATCACATATACTAAACCTTGACTGATACAGAGAAGATTAACATGGCACACATGCAGGGGTGACAATTTGGAGAAGGATTCCATATTTTTAGGGTAAAATTGATTTGAAAGGAAAATAGGGGTTCTCCTTAGGAAAGGGGAGAAAGGGAGAAGCATGTGGAATAATAAAAATATGATGGAAAAGCTAGATAGAGAGACTGAGCAAGTCCGACATAGAGAATGAAAGAGAGGTAAAGAAACCCACATGACAAGAATGTAGATTAATAGAAACAGATTAATTTATCAGAACTAATTGGAAGTAAGCATAAGCTAAATTAGCTAAGTTTCCATAATTCATAGTAAGTCTCCATGTCATTACTTGGCAGCTAGTGATCTGTGAAAGTCCAACAAAAAAGATCAACTATAGTTGATGTCCAATGTCGAGGAGTCCTGGGCTAATATCTCCAAACATAGGGTCTGAGAAAATGGAAAAAGAATGTACACAGAGCTCACTGCTTGCAGCCTACAGAAGTGCAGCTCTTTTAAGACACTCTGCTACGTAACTCAACACGTAAGCAGCTGGCATGCTAGGTAGAGACTCCTGACACACCACAGGTGTACACTGTCGAGGTCAAGTCCCAACATAAATCGTCTCTCGGACCAGTGTGGAGGCGTGGGAATAATTGAGACACAATTCACATGACAATATCGGGAGGGAGTCCCAGGGTTCCTTCAAATCCTGACGATCACCTCCATTTATTATCCAAGCAGCTTTTATATCAAAAGGTGAACTGAGGGGGATGTTCATCAGCATTCTGTTTCTGGGGTAGCAGAACTAAAGTCACACCCACATCTATAGCAGCTCGGTCAAGTAGCCTGGATTGACACCTCTTTCCAGGTGATCTCCATAGTTACAAAGAAAGAAGTAGAACGATATCAGCATATCTTGATCTTTTGTTTAGTATGGCAACATCTTGTCTGGAAGACAAGGTGACCACCTCCTGTGTGGTCAGTTACGAGCTGGACTAAAGGTATGGCTGCCATACAATGTAGGGCCTGTGTAATATTGTCCTACAATTCATTCTCTCTTAATGATTTAATAAAACTTGTGCTTCTGCAGTAGGACAGAGGATCACATCTGCCTTTACCCAAACTTACCCATCATCGAAAATCGGGATTTTTTTTAAAATAAGCAACATAAGATTTATTTTCCTGGTGTGTAATGCAGTAACACAAATCAATAAGAAAAATACCAGCAACACACTATGCAAATGGGAAAACACTGAATGAGAAGACCTTCGTATGGAGGGGACTGCTTTTTCATTACAATGAAATGCAAGATAGAACATGTCTTTGTTCGGTGCACTGCATCCATTAGATGGATGAAAACTGAAAACAGCAAGTGAGGGTAGGCTGTGTTATGAGCTGCAGTGCCTCTACTGCGCACATAACATTTTCTGGTCTTTTGGGAACATAATGGCTTAGCTACACAAAGCAAGGGCTTTTATAACATTATTTCCTGACCATCATTGCTCAGCATGTATCAGATTAGCATGATTTTAGATTTCACTATGTTAGATGCTTGATTTTCAAAAGTACTGCTTGAGTTGTTGGCTTAAGCCTCATTAAAAACTGTTAAATTTTGCCTTGGAATTAAGACAAAATTTCAAACAATATTGGAAGTACTCCTAAACAGACTTCTGGAACTGTGCAATAACTATTTAACATAGCATGGATAGTGAAAAGAAAAATCATGATCAACTGATAAATTGTGAAGATATTCTATAGCCTATATAGAAGCTATTCTCAGCTTGTGGGGTTCAGACCCCCCAAATGTTCAATGACCCTTTTACAGGGTTCACCTAAGACCACTGGAAAAAGGATATTTACATTATCATTCATAACAGTAGCAAAATTACATATGAAGTAGCAACAAAATTTATTTTATGATGAATTGTTTAAGGGTCACAGCATTAGGAAGGTTGAGAAACACCGTCCTATAGTATAAAATACTTAGCCAAGATTATCTCATTTTGTGTGTGTGTGTGTGTGTGTTTAATTTTTTTTTTTTTTGGCTTTTCAAGACACGATTTCTCTGTGTAACAGCTCTTGCTGTCCTGGAACCTACTTTGTAGACGAGGCTGGCCTCAAACTCAGAGATCTGATAGCCTCTGCCTCCCAAATACTGGGATTAAAGGTATGCACCTCCACTGCCAGGCTTCAATTTTGTCTTTAATGAATTGTAAATTACATGTATATTAAGCAATTATTTTTAATTGATTTTTATTGAGCTCTACATTTTTTCTGCTCCCCTCCCTGCCTCTCCCCACCCAAGGTCCCCAAGCTCCCTATTTACTCAGGAGATCTTGTCTTTTTCGACTACCCATGTAGATTAGATCCATGTATGTCTCTCTTAGGGTCCTCGTTGTTGTCTAG
>LOEQ01009394.1:13449-24522 GCA_001685075.1 Bramus lutescens
TTGGAAGAGCAGGCAATGCTCTTAACCGCTGAGCCATCTCTCCAGCGCCCCCCCCCTTTTAATGTGGGCTCTAGGAATCAAACTCAAGTCCTTGTGTTTGTAAGGTAAACACGTGACCAACTGATCTAACTCCCTAGTGCTTTGGCCTCATCTCTTGATAGGCATCTTTCAAGGGAGAGTCCTAACTATTCAGTACTGTGTGTGCCATTATCAACGAGCTTTGAAACTACTCCCACCACTCAGGTTTCCACATAATTTCAGTTAAATTGTTCTGTGGAGGAAGTCAGATGCTGTAATTTCAGGTGTTTCCTAGAGATCAGTCTTGAACCACTAAAATACACCCAGGGTTGCTCACCTCATCACTATGGGCATTTGGGCTAGGTAACTCTTATGTGTGTGTGATTGTGTGTCCTGTGCACTGTAGGACAGTCAGTGGCAATTGTGGTCTATATGCATATGCACCAAATGTCAGAAACAACCCCTTCCTGAGTTGGCTATTGAAACCGTCTTCAGATATTGTCCAATGTCCCTAGGAGAGCGCTGAGAAACAAGTCTGCTTTTGTAAACCAACCGGCCTTGAAGTAGCTACTGACTTGGCTCCCTGGCCATCACCCATGGAGGTCACTGAAGACACTGGTGTCATAGATGACCATCTCTTCGAATTGCTTGTTTTATGTGGAGTTCCAGAGTCTGTGTTTTATGGTGAATGTGTGCTCATACGTGTGTGTGTGTGTGTAGGTCAGAAATCACGTTGGGACCCTCATATCTCTGTGCTGCCACACTCAGCCTTTTCCATGAGTACTGGGGGGTCAGAACTCAGGGTCTCATATGCTTGCACTGCAAGTGGTTTACCCACTAAGCAACCTCTCTCCCAGACCCCACCCCCACACACGGGACCTGCAGTTTGCCCCAGCTCCTTGGTAGATTCTAGGACTTGGGCTACCACTGACCAACAGTGAGAGCAGGGGCCCTCACACCTCATCTCCTCAGTGAGCCCTGGGAAGGCAGAGTAGAGTCCTCTGGACTCTGCTTTCTGGTACCCATGTGCTAGTGACTGAGAGTGTTACCTTGTAAGTGTCTGTTTCCGGTTCCTTTTCCTGGACGTCTGTTCTCAGCGGGACACTCATTTGGTTGCCCATTGTTCCTTCAATAGACAAAAAAGAGAAAAAATAACCAAAACAGAAACCTAAGTCTGAACACTCGTTTGCGAAGCCAAGCTGTAGAGAGGAGCTCCCTTTACTGACTGCAATCTGGCACCAGGCTTCAGCCTTTTTCTCCACAATGAAATTCTTGGGGGAAAAATATCCTCATTTTTTGGGTACCATTTTAAAAATTAATTTTTAAAGAAAGGTTTATTAATTTTTATTTTACGTGTATGGGTGTGTTTTCCTGCATGCGCAATGTCTGTGTGTCTGTGCAAGCAGTGTCCTCAGGGGCCAGAAGAGGTTTCAAGATCCCCTAGAATGGGAGTTACAGAGTTGGGAGCCACCATGTGGGTGCTGGGAATTGAACCCAGGCCCCTTGGAAGAGCAAAGGGAGGAGCCTAGTGTCTCCAGAGCATTATCATTGCTGGCAGGGCAGGGTAGAGCTCAGGCAAGCACAGTCATGAAAAAATGCTGACAGCAGCAGCATTTGCTGAGGGTGGTCCCTGTGGAGACCCTGTCTAGGAGCTCTGAGGAAAACTCATTGACTCCTTGCAACATATCAGCAAGACAGTGAGAATATTGTCCTGAATTTGCAGATAGGGAAACTGAGGCATGTGGGATGAATATCCTGGAAAAGGTCATGCACAAACATATTCACACACAAAAATATATTGATACACAGGACATATATAATGACTCTATCCAGATTCCAAATTTAGCTTTGTACAAGTTTAAACACTGTTTGTTATTTAACAATCCAACAATGGGGTTTGTAAACTCAATGGGGTTTGTAAAGCTCAATTGTTCAATCTAAGCTAGATCTTACAAAGTGGCTACTGTGGGGGCCTTGTGAACGCATGTGCGCCTGTCTCTGTGTGTGTGCGCGTGTGTCGAAGGTCAGACGTTCACATCTGGGTGACTTTCTCAATTGTCTCCACCTCATTTTTGAACTGAACCTGGACTCCCCAGATCAGCTGGACTGGCCAATAGGCCTCAGCAATTTTTCTGCGGTTATCGCCCAGTGCCGGGATGTCCTCACATGGGACTTTTTGCTTGGTTGTAAGAATCTCAACTCAAATCCTCACACTTGTGTGAGAGCACTTGGCCAGTGAGCCATCTCCCCAGCCCCTTGGCGCATCTCACAGAGCTGAGCTGAAGTCTTTCTGCAACTTCAGGGCCACGGGGAGTAAACAGTGGGAAATGCAGGACTTTTTGCTGAGATCACCTGGAATCAGACAACACGGTTTTTCTCCAGCAATCAGAATGTTCCCATCTAAAGCTGTCCAGCCTGTATAAGACCAACTGTTTTATACAGCAGCATTTAAATCAGACCAAAACAAAAGGTTTACTGCCACCTACTGGCCCATATAAGTACAACAGAAACAAATTTCTTGACCCAAGGTCTAGGTTCAGATGACCTGAAGGTTGAAGGGAGCCTTTGGATGGTTGGAAATAACATCTGCTAACAGCTGGCAGGAGGGTTGCAAGGTTTCCAGGGCGCAACATGCCTGTGACTGATAAAGCAAGAATGACAGCCATGCCTGATGGAACTGACGGCTCTGGGCGAACACAGAGGAACATGGGATTGCAAAGTGAGCGTGAGAGTTTACAGTCAGCTCCTGCTCACCACACACTGAAAACCTTGACTCTGGACCATTTCCTAAGTCTCCGTGAGCCCCAGCCTCCTCATCTACATGATGTGGGATTCCCCTCTGTACGCTGTGAATGCTTTGGCCTATGGCAGGACAGAATAAAGCCAGGCAAGAAATTGCAATAGAGATGTACAGAGAGAGTAGGCAAAGTCAAGAAGACGCTATGAAGCTGCGCAAGACGTAACAAACCACAAGCCTTATGGTAAAATATAAATATAAAATAATAAAAATGGGTTAATTCAAGAGGTAAGAGCTAGCTAGAAATATGCCTGAGACATCGGCTAGTGTTGTAATTAATATAGTTTCTGTGTGATTATTTGGGTCTGTGCAATCAGGAAACAAACGAGCAATCTCTGCTTATCTTATATGATGAGGATAATGAAACACTTTTAATTCGGATATGCCTGATGGCTCAGTCTGTAGAACACTTTTTTTTCCTTTTTCTTTCTTTATTTTTTTCCTTTTTTATATGTGTGTGAGTGTTTTGCTCACATGTACGTATGTGTATCGTGTCTATGCCTGCTGCCCAAAGAGATCAGAAGAGGGTATTAAATCCCTTGGGACAGAAGTTGTGGACAGTTGTAAGCTGCCATGGGGGTAATGGGGACCAAACTCAGGCCTCCTACAAGAATCGCAAGTGTTTGAAATGCTGAGTAACCACGCCAGCCCTGAACTCTTATTAAAAGGCTTATTTGTGTCTCTTCTTCTGAGGGCCTTCTTCTCCTCTCACTAGCTCATTTCTAGATTGTCAGTATTTTTAAGTGTGAGATTTTGTTTTTTTGGTGTTTCATTTGTGTACATTTTATTATATTATGGATGTTAACCCTCTGGTTGGGTATAGCTGGCTAAGGTTTTCTACCCTCTCCGTACAGGTTGTCCAGGGACTCTGATGATAGCTCCTTTGCTATGCAGTGACTTTTAAACTTCATGGAGTCTTATCTAGTAATTTTGGGGGCTATTTCCTGTGCTATTGGAGCCCAGTTCAGGCAGTTCTTGCTTACAGCATAGAAGCAGACAGGGAGCTACTGGGTGTGGAAGTGTTTGAGGGGCAACAGGACTGGTGGAGAAGAAAAGGCAGGAGAATTAACAACAGAAAGTTTGATGATGCCATACTGAAACCTAATACATTTATGCTAATTTAAAATGTAATTAATTAAGGACAATAGGCCCCATTTCAAGAGATTCCTGTGAGAATTAAGTGAGTTAATATAGCCAAGGGGCTCTGCACAAGGTCTGACACATGACAGTGCCACCCAAACGCTAGCCACAAACAGGCCATCTTTGCTACTGTCCCTAATATTTCTGGCCAGTTTCCCTCAGAGGTGCCTAGTGATGAGCCTCCATGGAGGAATCTGTGTTCGTCACATCCCCAGGTGTGTGACCCATGATGAGGCAGATATTTGCCATTAAGGCCCCTGACTCCTGTCTGTGATGGTTTTGTTTTTGCAGCCTGAGCAGACTAAAGGGTTTGTGGATGGCTTTGGAGGTGAAATGCTTGCCACACAAGCATGAGGCCTGTGTTCAGTCTCCAGTAGTTCCATATGTAGCCGGCGGCAGTGATGTGTACCCCTGATGCCAGCACTGAGGAGGGGAAGACAGGCATATACCTGGGCATGTATCCCAGCATTGAGGAGAAGGAGACAGACATACCTGGGCATATATCCCAGCATTGAGGATGGAGAGACAGACGTATACTTGGGCGTATATCCCAGCATTGAGGAGGAGACAGACATATACCTGGGCATATATCCAAACACTGAGAAGGGGAAGAGACACATACATATACTTGGGCTTATTGGTCAGCCTGTCTAGTCTGCTGTGTGAACTCCAGACCAGTAAGAGACCCTGTCTCAAAAAACGCTCTTGCAGATTGGTTCAATACTCAGCACCCACATGGTGGCTCACAACCATCTGTAACTCCAATCCCAGGGAATGTGATGCCCTTTTTTAGCCTCTGTAGGCACCAGACACACATGGTATAAAGCTATAAACAAGAACCAAAAACCAAAAAACAAGATGGGCAGCATCTAAAGAATAACACTTGAGATTGGCCTCTGGTATTCACACACACACACACACACACACACACACGCACGCACACACACACACAAAGTTTCCATGTGGGTCTTGACCTCCACAGGACTTGGGTGCATAAATAAAAAAAGTCAGTTATTATCAATTTCATGAACATTGCAAGCTAGTTATCACAAATAATATCTATTTCTCATCATAATGCCTTGAGCTCAGCTGCTCTGGGTTCTGATTCATGGAACATGCCACTCTGAGTATTGCTAAGAAAACCTCTTGATTGACAGCCATGGCTGTACCCTTGCTCCCCAATTCAGCTGTGGATTAGCAGTGATCCCCGCTCCGGGGATGGGGATAAAGGTCTACACCTCTCAAGTCTGCCATAGAAAAGAGTATTTCTGAGAACTTCCTCCCAGCAGGCAGCTAAATGACTGTGGGTGCAAGGGGAGGGCCTGGAAGGGTAGAATGGTGACAGAATTAGTCACCCTGCAAACAGGAAACCACCTTTGATCAATGCACTGGAATGCAGACAGACCACAAGCCACCAGCCACTCCACCGAGAGTGGAGCCAACATGGCCAGCCTGGCATTCTGGGCAGCACCAGTCTCTTTCCCAGTCCCCAAAGCAAGTCAGTGTGGCTGGTAAGCCATGAGAGTGGATCCTCCGTGTTCAGCCCCATCGTNGCTGGTAAGCCATGAGAGTAGATCCTCCGTGTTCAGCCCCATCGTCTAGATCCACCTTCCTGGGTGCCGGGCACAGTGCTGGGGGTTTGGCTGCTACCTTCAGGGGGTTGTGCACAGTGGTGCTGGTTGCTTCCTGTATAGGGCTCAGGACAGAAAGGCTCCCTCTCTGAATTCCTCACCCCCATCCCTGCATGGGACTGGGTGTCTAGGAATGTTCGGTGACACGTGTACTGCTTCTGGGACACACCACTGCTTCTGCGTATACAGTGACTGCTTCTAGAAGGCAGACAGCTTCCTGGTCTTTTCTTCTGTTCTGTCTCTCTCCTTAGTACTGGGGATTGAACCCGGGGGCCTCAAGCATATTAGGCAAGCCCTCTATCACTGAGCTACATCCCAGTCCCCAGTTTGTTTTTAGAGAGAGACTCTCACCAGGTTGCCTAGGCTACTCTTGGGATTACTCTGCAACCCAGGCAGGCCTTGAACTTGCACCCCCTGCCTTAGACATGCCAGAGTAGCTGAGAGAACAGGTCTGTACTACTAGGTCCAGATTTGATTATTTGATTATTCTTGTTCTGAGGACTGACCCAAACACCTTTAAGTGAAGGATGGGGCAGTGCCATGAACTGGAAGCATTTGGTGCACTGTGCAGGGCCAGCACTAGCCTACCTGGTCACCTAGACATGCAGATATCTTTCTTAGAGCCTGGGCAGCCACAACGTGAGTGCAGAAGGGAGTGGCACCCTGCAGTTCACTGCAGGCGTCTGCTCACCTCACATAGCCTGCCCCCAGTTCCAGATGTTTGCTTCCCTTCCAAAAGCGCTGGTTCCCTGTTCTGTAGAAGAAGAAACGGAGGCTTGGTCCTGTATGCAGCCCCTCCCCATGAGCAGTGATCACTAAGAAGACTGCACCTTGTCTGTCCTTCCTGCATCCTTCTTGCTTGTTGGTTAAATGGAGAAGGAAGAAGGTTACAGAGAGGCAGAGATTGGATTCAAACCTAGGTCTGTGAGAACTCAGCAGACTTCAGTCTCTTGTCTGTACAGAGTTGGGTTGAAGAATAGAAGCCACCACCACTGCCAGGCACTGTGTAGGACACCAGCAAGAGCAGAGCCTGAGAAGTGGTCCTCCTGAGAGCTGTCTATCTGTCCCCCTGCAGCAAGGATGAGCCTTGGCATCCCCACTGCTGCCTAGAACACATACCCTCTTCCTTAAAGAGAACACATAACCAGGACGCCTGACTCCGTGGTGTAGGCCTGTAAACCCAGCATTCAGGAAGCTACGGCAGGAGGATTCTGAGTTTGGAACCAGCCTGGGCTTTATAGTGAGGCTGCCAAGACACTCAAACCAAACCAGAAATGCTCTTGGGGGTCTTCGAGTTCTTTCAGAAAAATAAAGCATACAAGACATTTCTGTGGTTCAGAGCTGGACTCTTCCTTCCACTCCACCTGGGTTGAAACAGTGCCGTGTACACACCTCTTGTTAGGGAAGTAAAATACACGCCCCAGGGCTGAGGGCTGCTGGCTCAGATCACAGCGGGGATGGAACTGGGGTGAGCCAGTGAAGTGGCTTCAGGTGTGGGGACAGGCAGGAACCCCAGGCATCAGGATGAACCAGGGTTCCCAGGCGTCAGGAAGAACCAGGGTTCC
Organism: Bramus lutescens; assembly: GCA_001685075.1. Lineage (NCBI taxonomy): Eukaryota > Metazoa > Chordata > Mammalia > Rodentia > Cricetidae > Bramus > Bramus lutescens. The sequence goes on from LOEQ01009394.1 coordinate 20,601, forward strand.
CAGGCATAAGGATGAACCAGGTTCCCAGGCATCGGGAAGAACCAGGGTTCCCAGGAGTCTGGATGAACCAGGGTTAACATTTTTCCTTCCTATTCTGAGAAACTATCTCCCGCTACAGTGCAGGCTGGAATACACTGTGTGACTCAGCCTGGCTTCCAGCTCATTGGAATCTGCCTGCCTCAGCCTCCCAAATGTTAGGTCACAGGTGAGAGCCTTCTGTTCTTTTTTCTTTCTTTTTTTTTTCTGTAGCTCTGATGATGGAACCCAGGGCCTCATGTTTGCTAGGTTAGTTTTCTACCACTGAGTTACATCCTAACACATTCAACACAATTTTTAAAATCAAGATTAATGCTGTCACAGAGCTTATCTTTACTGAGTAACTTGAGATTTTGTTAATCAAGGATGTCTTAGATTAATTTTCACTTTGAGAATTTTGTCTTAAAATGTAATTGATCTTTTTATAGATTTCAATTTTTTAAAAAAATATTTTATTTTTATTTTATGTGTATGTTTGCGCCTGTGTGTGTGTGTATGTGTGTGCTTGTGTGCTCACAGAGGCCAGAAGACGAATCATACCATGATTGTGAGCTGTCAGCTGGATGCTGTGAATAGAACCCAGGTTCTCTGTAAGAACAAGTATTCTGAACTGCTGAGCCACCTCTCCAGCCCTTCTTCATCTATTTATAACAAGGTCTCACCGTATTCCATCAGTTGGCCTAGCACTTGTCATAGAGACCAGGCTGGCCTCAAATTTGTGGTGGTCCTCCTGCCTCTGCCTCCTGAACACTACAGCTCTTGGCTTTAGCTGACCTAGATGGCTGAGTCTTTCAATGCTCCTTGTGAACAGTTTCCCTCCTTCTGGCTGTCACTGGGACCCAACAGCATCACCCCTATGGCTTTGCGACCAGCCCCCACCTCTCTCCACTATCTGTCCTTCTCTCCCTTGGGAAGTGGACACGATTCTGACACCAAGGGCAGACCCATAGCTGAGGCTAGCGATGGGTGTTCATGTACATTTATCCTCTGAGTTCAGAGTTGTGGTGATGCCCATTTTACAGAGAAGGAAACTGAGGCCCACAAGGCTGAAGGAACCTGCTCTCAGGGCACCTTGTCAGCTTGTGATAGGGTTGAGACCACCCTCTGAGCATCATGCTTCTTCAAGGTGGGGGAGTGGTTCAGAGGGTGACACAAATACCCAGGGATTTGAACCCAGTACTCGCCTCACTGTGGGTCACCATGAATGTCACCACGATCAAAGATAGAGTCAAATTCACATACAACACTTAGAGAGTCCCTTTGCCTGTCTTCTCAGGTCCTTAGACAATGTCCTTAGCCACAGATCTGAAGTCTGCTTGGCTGTGAGATTCTTGCTCTGACCCTGGTCCCCAATCTTCGATGCCCCTCCAGGGTCCTACAGACAGGAGTGACTTACGTTGCTCCCTATCCAATCTCTAAGCCCATTTCCCAGATTGTAAAACCAAAGGTCTTGCAAAGCAAGACCACACAGCAAATGAGTGAGAGATGGGGTGGCTCAGATTCAACCCTCAAGTCCCCAGCCTCTATCTCACCCCCACCACAAGCAACAGACACCCCAGCAAAGCTTCAAGACCCTGGAAGGTGGTTACCTGCTAAGTTGCTGCTGGGAGTATCTCGGGTCCCCGCCTCCAGCAGTTGTTTCTGTTCAGGGTCCTGCGTCTCCAGCAGCTGCTGCCCAGTACCAGACTAAGTACAGAGCCTGGCCCCCTGCCCTTTGCTTCCTTGTCAGGTCTGCTGGCTGAATACACAGAGCAGGGCAAACACGCTCCTGGGAGGAGTCCTCCCCTCCCCTGCCTGCTCCATGGAAACGCGTCTCTTCCTGGATCCAGGTGCCTCTCCTCCCAGTAAAAAATAGAGCGGCTAAATTCTCTTACATTCATGCCTCCTGGGCACTTTGAGCATCTCATGCAGTGCCCTTGACCCCGTGGGGTTCTGCAGGTGGACCTGGGGTGCAGCAACTCTCTGTGACAAGTGTACATCGCAGTAAGAACAGGGAGAGGATGCTCTGTGAGGGTCTGCAGCTCTGTGTTCTTTTACCTCCACTGGTTCCAGGGTGCCATCTCCCCCGTAACCTGACCACCTCACTAGAGGATGCTCCCCTCCTATACACATACACACACCACACACACTGCACACACACCACACACACATATTGTACACACACTGTACACACACACACCAGACACTGACACAGCACACACTGCACACACACTGTACACACACTGCACACACACACCACAGACACAGACACTGCACACACTGCACACACACACTGTACGCACACTGCACACACACACTGTACACACACTGCACACACATACACATACCACAGACACAGACACAGCACACACACACACTGTACACACTGTACACACGCACACGCCACAGACATAGACACTGCACACACTGCACACACACACTGTACACACACACACATACAGACACTCACACACTGTGCAGTATCTATTTCTGTGAAAGCTCTGAACACCAGAAGCCACTCAAAGAGTGGCTTATTGCTGTAACAATGTGACATTGCAGGCCAGAAGGTCATGACAGGAATTTTTATTTGGTTGTTTGCTTGTTTGAGACAGGGTCTCACGTAGCCCAGACTGGCCTTGTTCAGCTTAAGGACATCATTTGATCCTCTTGCCTCTGCTGCCTTAGTGCTGGGACTCCAGGTATGCACACGCACCTCCACATCCAAGCTATGGGACTCAAGCGATGGAACTCAGGGCTTTGTGCAAGCCGGACAAGCAAGCCACTCTACCGAGTTTCATCCTCAAGCCTAGACAACTAGAGTGTGCACCAAGTTAAAGGGTCTGGTAAGGATGTACGCCATATACACCTAGTGTGAGTGAGGAGGACACACAAGGATGAGGAGGGACACAAAATGGAAGTGTACGTGTTATTTACAGACTTGCTGAGGAGTCTCCCAGTCATGACTCTGAGCTTCCTGACGGCCAGGGCAAAAGGGAATGTGTTAAGGACACTCCTGGGAAAACATTCAAGAGAAATGCAAGCTGGTAATTACCGCAGCTTCAGTCAATAACACAGTCATGCAGGTGCTCATCATGACTGCCCAGCATCAGGCTATATATATATACATATATATAGACTGGTGGGTGGGGCTTCCTTGCCTACCTGGGCTTATTGTTACTGGACACAGAGTCCTAACAACATAAACACTAAACTCACAGGACACGAGTCTTGCTGGCTAAGAACAGTCACAGACTTTGAGTGCAGAAGTCAGAGCCAGAAAGCAGCAGAAATGTCACACAGGATTGATGTAAACTCAGTTTCCAGTCTGAAGCACTCAGCTGGAGGCTACGCCCCAGGCATACAAGAAACCCCCTGCAGAGTGGCCCTCAGGGCACACCGTGCCATGCAAGCCTCTACCCTGGTGCTGGCTCAGACCTTGATTCTTACAGACCAGCTGGGTGACTGCGAGTGAGTCACCAGCTCCCCAATGTCCTCCTGCCTGTGAGAGCCCCTTTTGAATCTGACTTTATAGTCCACTGGGAAGTGCAGGTGGTGAACGAGACTCCAAAGGCAAGGATCCAGAGCTGAGAGCTGCCTGGCTCTGTTCACCCTCATCCGCAGCTACCTACCGCCCTTCTCATTGGGCCTCATTTGTGTTCACATTGGAACGGGATTTTGGCTGAGGTCGCTTACTGAGGCTGCCTCTCAGTGCCAGCAGGTGGTAGGCTGGCACTCAGTGCTCAGTGCTTCAGTCAGCAGCTGTAGTGTGGGCTCCGGGTGTGTTACCAGCCCCACATCCCTACAGCAGCTGTAGTGTAGGCTCCTGCTGTGTTACCAGTCCCGCATCCCTACAGCAGCTCCTGGTGTGTTACCAGCCCCGTGTCCCTACAGCAAAATGCCAGCGGGG
>LOEQ01009394.1:26988-41293 GCA_001685075.1 Bramus lutescens
TCTCTCTCTCTCTCTCTCTCTCTCTCTCTCTCTCTCTCTCTCTCTCTGTGCATAGGCCAGGGAACAACCTTGATACAGGTCCTCAGGTGTCACTCACTATTTTTTGTTGCTGTTAAGTGATGTAGGCGGTGATGTATGTGTGCTGTGAATATGTTTTATTGCCATTGGTTAATGAAGAAGTTGCTTTGGCCAATAGCTTAACAGAGTAAAGCCGGAGTGAAAGAGATAGACAGAGAGAGTAGGTTGAGTCAGGGAGAAGACATGTGGCCCGGCCGGAAACTGATGCAGGACGCCAGATGGAACTTTACTCAGAAAGCCGCAGCCATGTGGTGAGACACAGACTAATGGAGATGGGTTAGTTTAGGATATAAGAGCTAGTTAAAAATATGCTTAAGCTAGTGGCCAAACAGTATTGCCAATAGTATAGTTTCTGCGTGATCATTTTGAGTCAGGACAGTCAGGAAACGAACTAGCAGCCTCCTCCAATAGTTGAGGCAGAGTCTCTAATTAGTCTGAGCTTACCAAGTAGGCTAGGCTGCCAGCAAGCCCTAGCCTTAGGCACCCACTAGGCAGAATATCCCCAGTGCTTGTTTTCCAAATGTGGGCTGTACTAACCCCAGTTTGTTTATTTATTTATTTACATGGTTCCTGGGGATCAAGCTCAGGCCCTAAGCTTGCAAAGCAAGCACTTTACTGACTGAGCCATCTCTCCAGCCCCTCTGCTCTGCTTTAAGGATCTGAACTGGAGGGTGGCATGCGAACTGCACCTGCTGATGATGTCACCCTTCTCCCTGGGTGAGCTGGCCAGTCTGCTCCAGCTGGGACAGTAAACCTGGTGTCACCTTTGTCTTTTTGTCCCACTCATGGCCTGGCAGGTTCCTGGTCAGCTCCCCCACTGCATCTGATGCTCCCCCACTGCATCTGATGCTCCCCCACTGCATCTGATGCTCCCCTACTGCATCTGATGCTCCCTTTTCCGTGATCATGTGGTGTATTTGGGAAGCTGGAAATGGAAGCTCAGAGAAGATCGAGTGATGTCTTTAGTTCCTTCTGTGGTCTGACACTGGCTTCAGAGAGCTCACTGCCAGATCCAGGGCTCGCTCTGGCGTGGAAACGTGGGGTCTAGAATTGCCACATGTGACAAAAAGTCTAGCTCTCCTGGGTGAGCAACTATGTGACCGTGGGAGGTTACTACCCTGTCTGTGCTTTGGTTTTCACATATATGAAGTGGGTACAGTGGTAGCCATTCACTGCAGAATTCCTGCAGGGGATAATCACAGAAAATGCTTGACAACGTTAAATTATCATAACCGTGAAGGGGCAGCATTGAAATTTCTTTTACACATACCATCTGATTTTAGAAGTCACTTTTTTTTTACAACTGAAGGTCCAGTTATATGTAAAAGTATAATATGTGCACATCTGAACAAACTAAGCCTCAGACATAGGAAAGGGAAAAAAGATAGTGAATTCACCTTCTCCAAACGACACGTAGACTGCAGTGAACTCTGGTCAGTCAGAATCTGCAGGGAGACATGGCCATGGGGAGAGAGCACTGGCCTCCGAAAGAAATGTTCTGATCTTGTGTGTGTGTGTGGCAATATAAAAATGAGGGTGGGAACTGGCTCCTTGCTATTTTCCCATCTGGTTCTAAGACATGGTTTTGGAGAATATAGGGCAAAACAAGGCTATATAAATGGGAGTATGAACCACGTGGTTCATATTCTCCCTGGGAAGACAAAGAAAGCTGTTCTTCATGCCTCTCTTGAGACAGGGTCATGCTACGTAACCCAGGCTCGGCAATGACACCACTGCTCCAGGCTCCCGAGTGCTGGGATGACAGGTATGAGCCACCACATCCAGTCAGAAAGCTGTTTTGATTTAGATACATATGTAAATACTTTAAATGGAGTTAGGAATACATTTACTCAGAAGTCCTAATAATTTCCCTCATCAAATGAATTCCTGAGCGATTTTTGTTTCACAACACATCTAGTGAGAGGCAGAAAATATAGACTTGGCTGAAGAAATGGCTCAGTGGATAAGGTCACTTGCTGTGCAAGCATGAGGACCTGAGTTCAAGTCCCCAAAACCCATGTAAAAGTCCAGGCATGATGTGGCACACAGGCAACCCCAGCTCTATAGGAGGCAGAGACAGGACGGTGGCTGTAGCTTTTTGCCTGCCCGCCTCACTCCAGTTTTGATGAGAGATTCTGTCTCAGGGGAACAAGGCAGAGGGTGATAGAGCAGGACTCCTGACTCCTTCTTCTGGCTTCCATACATTCACACACCAATGTGAACTCCTCACACACGCGCACATGCATAGCCTATACATGTGCCACACACACGTAGGCACATATCCACATATACACACCACACACACACAGGCACGTATCCGCATATACCTACCACACACACATAGGCACATAGGCACATATACATACCACACACACATAGATACATATCCACATATACACACCACACACACATAGGCATGTATCCGCATATAGTCACCACACATACAAAGGCACGTATCCACATATACACACAACACACACATAGGCACATATCCACATATACACACCACACATACATAGGCGCATATCCACATATACATACCACACACACATAGGCACATATCTACATACACACACACACACAGAGGCACATATACATACCACACACATAGGCACATATCCATATATACACACATGCAAAAGGGAAGAAGAACCTTCCTAAAAGATTCTAATCAAAATGAAATCAAATTCTGTTATATTTGAAAAAATTTTTACATTTTTATAGCACTGGGTACTCTTAAGAACAATTTATAAGTTTCCATTTTTTCATAAATTGTTTTTTCTTTTTCAAAAAGCTTTATTTTGTTTTCAAAATTCTCAAAGAATTAATAAAAATATTATACTAAAAAAAGGAACTACCTCCATCCAGGACGCAATGAATATTAGAATGACTGAATAGGAAAAAAATGAAAGTAAAAATTATTATTTTATTTTTATTTATGTGCGAGTGCCTGTGTGTTTACATGCCACATGTATGCAAATGCCCACAGTGGCTAGATGAGGGCATGGGATCCCCAGAGCTGGACTTAACGGCCATGGTGAGCCGCCTAGCATGGGTGCTGGGAGCTGAACTGTGGTCCTCTGACAGCAGGATGCAGCCTCAACTGTTGGCCGTCTCACCATCCCTTGCTTTCTCTTATCAAATCAAATCAAATCAAATCAAATCAAATAATAAAATGAGACATGATCACTCTTCAGGTTTGGCATAGGCTCATAGTTATGTGAAAACGGTTGCTAGAATATGTCTCTCAGTTGCATACTTGTGGAACCCTGTGTTTTCCACCTTAACCCAAGTGGCAGAGGCAGAGGCAGGAGGAGTCTTCTGAGTCTTCCATCAGGGTAGACTCCCAAGAACTTGCAAGAATCTGAAACCATATTGTTGGTTTTGCCTTTTTAAAATCTGGGTGCAAAACAAGTAGTTTTGTTGGAAGGTTATTGGAAAAAGTAGTTGTATTTTATATTAATGTTTTCATTAACATCAATGGACTTATTATACTTTCAAATGAGCTTATGAATATTTAAACCTTGTTAGTTCTTATTTTCAATATGACAAATATCGCTAGATCTCATTTGAATAAATCAAGAAGTCTAGGAGCTGGAGAGATGGCTGCTCTTCCAGAGGTCCTGAGTTCAATTCCCAGCGATCACCTGGTGACTCCGAACCATCTGTAATGAGAGCTGATGCCCTCTTCTGGCCTGCAGGTGTACATACAAAGCCCTCATACATAAAGTATAAATAAATTAATTTAAAAACAAAAATGAAATGTCCTTTCCGTCCTCGACTGTTTCTAATGGTGTCAGAGAATGAATCTGAGCTTGTCCCCACAGGTCAGGTCTTGAACTCTGTCTCCAGCAGGCAGTGATACTCTGGAGTTGGAGGCGTAGAACATTTGAAGGAAGTGAGTTACTAGGGGGTTGGCATTTGAAGGTAATAGCCACTGCTGGTTTGGTCCTGTGTCCTCAGATTCCTATACGCCACCATGATGTGAGAAGCCCAACACACGCTTGTCTTGCTCCTGACCTCACTTAGTGTCTTTCCCCACTGGGATGCATTAGCACTTCTGAAACACTGAGCTCCGATCCCTCCTGCATTTCTTAGATTGCTTCTGTTGGGTTTTCCGTCTCAACGAGGAAGTCAGCTAATGCAACACCAGAGGACAAAGTTTTTAAATTGATTTCTCCATGATTCTAGAAGAAGTAAATTTTCATTATAAAGCATACCGGGAACAGGTGTAGCTCAAGGGTAGAGAGAATCCAGTGAGTCCTGGGTTCAAACTCCATTACGACTCAGATAAAACAAATGGGGAGAGAATTATGCAAAGACATATGCAAAAACAAAAACGAGTCCATCTTGAGAAGATCATTCTCTTTGATAATTGTCCCGTTCCGTATCAATGCTATGCACTTAGTCCTTATTCCAAAACACGGCTTTGGTTTTGTTTTGAGACAATATCTTGTTAGTCATGGCCACTCCATTTTTGTAAAGTTCCTTTTTGGGTTAAACAATTGCTGAAACCAAAGTAATTCAGTCCCAGTAAATTGTTCTTCTAGATTCTTCCTTCCCTGTTCTGTTGACACCCCAGAAAAGATGGTTATTAATCACTGTGTGGTTTTTTCTTAAAGATTTATTTATTATGTATACAACATTCCTTCCATGTCTGCTTGCCGGCCAGAAGAGGACACCAGATCTCATTCTAGATGGTTGTGAGCCACCATGTGGTTGCTGGGAATTGAACTCAGGACCTCTGGAAGAGCAATTAGTGCTCTTAACCTCTGAGCCATCTCTCCAGCCCTCACTGTGTGTTCTTTAAATGCCTCATTGCTTACCCCCCTGGCAACGAGCAGCTGTGGCCACCAAAGGAAACTTCTCAATCTCCCCCCACATCCCTTGTCTTCTCCATAATTCTCCCAGATTAATACTGGCAGGCTGACACCAGGGGGCCCCTAGGAAGGTTTTCCTCCCAGATGAAATGCTTGTCCTGTCTGTCTTTCTTTTTGTCAACCTTGTTTTTGACGGCCCCNGGGGGGAGTCAGGGAGTCTGTGCTCCAACAGAGTTCCTCTTTCTGAAGGAGTTCCCCTCCACTCCTTCTTGCTGCCCAATCTCTTATACCCCTGCTCCTTGATCAGTTCCGACAAGGACTATTTCCATTGCTCTTATGGTGCAGCCATTGGTTGAGTTAACTTTATGTGAGAATCCCCCACCCCCTCGGAAACTACTCCAACACCAGATAGGGAGTTTTCCCTGGTGAAAACTGATGGAAATGACCATCTTCCTCTCAGTCGCTCCTACTAAACAGAGCCACTGGTTTCAGGGACACCCTTCCCTTTGGCCTGATTTCTGCTGAATCTTCCTCCTCCCTCCGCTGAGCCATCATGGGCCACCAATCTTCTAAAAAGGGCTCTGTTAAAGCTACAACTTCTCATGTCCTACTGTAACATGGCCTGCTCAAAATACCCGCTCCGAAATCCCATAGGGTGGTTCATCAAATTCATTAAAACTCGAAGGGCTCTCTCTAATGTGATGGAAGGTGGGCAGGGGCTCCATGCTTTCCACCCCCCCTCCACCTCCATCACCCTCTCTCTGTTCTCCCTGCTCCACCTTGGTCCTGGTCCTCACTCTCCAATCTGGTCTTCCTCTTACCAGGTATCCTTTCTTTCCATTTCAAAGTGCCCACTTCTTGGCCAGTTTGGTGCTACTTCCTGTTAGTCCTGTTACTAAAATTCCTCTCTGGAAAAATTTCTTTCCCCTTGCTAGCTGGAGAGCAACTGCTACCCCAGGTGGTTTCTTTCCTAAGAAATCCCCGGTACACCAAAGGCCCTGCTCTAATCAGGTGACCCTGTCCAGTTCCTCCGGTCAAGTTCAGATCCCACATGCTCTCAGCTGCCACCTTGCTCCCCTGCGATCTTCTCTGTCAGGTCTTCTCACATCTGTCTGCTCTGCACTCCCACCTCCAACCTGGACCAGAAGTTGACATTTGCCAAGAGGCTGGTCCCCTCTCTGGGAGAGCACTGCCCAGATCTACCTCCAGGGCCTTGGCTATAGCTAGCCATGGTTTCTCCCACAATGCCTGCCTCCACCTACATTAACTCTGCCCCTTCAGAATGGAAAGTCCATCTCTACCCTTCCACCCCACCCTTACTGCTGACTTACAGCTAGCATAAAACTAGGTTTCACTCCCCATGATAGAAACAAGACACCAAGTCCCCCACTCCTTCGGGCCCAGCCCCACCTGAATCATACCTTGAATTACAAGTTTTTACAAAGCTGGTCTATGTCTAGCCCACAGGCTTGCAAAGTTCTTTTCTCATCTGCAAAAATTCCCCCTGCTCTGCCCCTTTCTCTTCCTCTCCCCATTCTGGGGAACCACATACCTGAGATCCAACCCCCATCCCCACCCTCGCTCAGCAGTGGACAAATGATAGACAGTCTTTTGAAAGGTGGAGCAGAGATAGAGGGATGCAAAGGTGCTTAGCAAAATTCCTCTGCCCTGCGGAACCAAAACAGAACAAACCAGCTTATTTTAAAAACCTCATAAAGGGAATTCAGAAACATTTATTCAATCAATGGTTAAATATAAGAGTTACATGTGCTTCAATGTGCTGGCCAATGAGTCATGTGTGTCCCTAAGGGCTTTTTTTTTTTTTGCAATCTGTTGTCTGTGATCTCCATGTTTTTGTCCTTGTAAGCTTTAGCTTGACAACTTGACACACACCTAGAGTCACCTAGGAAAAGGGAATCTCAGCTGAAGAATTGTTTACACTACACTGGCCTGGGGCCATGCCTGTGAGACATTTTCTTTGTTGCTAATTGATATCAGGGTCCAGCCCACTGTGGGTGGTGCCATCCCTTAAGGTGGTGGTTCTGGGCTGTCTAAGAAAGCTGGGTGAGCAAGTCAGAAGGAGCAAGCTAGTAAGCAGTACCCCTTCATGGTTTCTGCTTTCTATTACTGCCCTGCACTCCTGCCCTGGCTTCTCTCAACCATGGACTACAAGCTGTAAGATAAACTCTCTCTTCGCCAAGTTGCTTTTGGTCTTGGTGTTGACCACAGCAGCAGAAAGCCAGCAGGAGCAATCTTATGATGTTAAGATAAAGACCTAAGTGAGACCTGTGGCCATGCTATAAAGTGAGTGCACGGGGATGTAACTACCATTTCTTTCAAAGGTGTGGCGTGTATGTGTGCGTGTACATAAACATAAACGTGGAAGATGATAGAATCTTTAAACTACATAACAGGCTTGAAGACACACAATATATATTCAGAGTTTTGCTTCACTCCACCTATGTTCATACCTGTTGGATACTGGGTTGACAGCACACATGTCTTATGTGTTTAAAATGCCATTATTAAGTCTTAAGATATAATTGATTTCAAGATTTTTACAAACAAAATTGTCATAAAAATTCATGAAGTTAAAGAAGACACAAAGGAACTATTGATATAACTAAGATAACACCCCAGATCTTAGGGCACTCCCTCCTCACCAGCTGTTCTGTCTTCACATCTGCTGTTTACAGGCTGCCAGGTCAGAGCTGCTACAGGGCACACCCACCTCCACCTCCTGCCCCTGCTTCCTCTTATCCTCTCGCCAACCTTACTTAAATCCTGTTAGGGTTCGCAAGGGTGTAGCAGGCTTTCTTTTGGGCCACCAACCAGCTCCCAAATCATGACACAGAGCCTTATTTTTAGTTCTGAATGCTCGGTCTTAGCTTATGCTTGTCCCACTAGCTCTTATAACTTAGATTAACCTGTTTCTCTTCATCTACGTTTTGCCTCAGGGCCTTTTACCTTTCTTTCATTTTGTATGTTGTACTCTGTGTCTGACTGACTGGTGGTCGGCTTGCCGGCTGGCTCTACTCTGTCCTCTCTGGCCTAGATTTCTCTTCCTACTCATTTTCTCTGCCTCCAGCCCTGCCTATCTATTGGCTGGTCAACTTTTTATTAGACCAATCAGGTGGTTTAGGCAGGTGAAGCAATGCATCTTTACATCATCAGACAAATGCAGCACATCTTTGTCTAGTTAGAGTACTATTCTGTAGCGCTTCCCCCGTCCCCGACTTTGTCTTACTGTTGGAGTTTTGTTGCCCTCTCCTCTTTTCTTGGCTCTTTGTTCTACTCCTTTCTTTCTGGGTTCCCAGACTTTCCGGGATTTCTGTTCCCCCTTCCTTTCTCCAGGACCCCTGCCCACTGTGACAAGATTTCCAGTACTGAGTTGAGGGTCCCTACTGGGTTTCTATCTGAACACATTATCCCTCTCTTAGCTGCGATACCCCAGCCCATCCATTTCCAAAGGGGAAAATGAAGTCAGTGAGCATTTGTTTGCTTTCCCTATCCTTGTCTGGACCGCTAGACTGACCCGATGAAGATTCCCCTCCCCAGTGAGAGCCATTTCACCTTGCCCTCCCAAGAATGCCCTTGACTGTCCTACTCATGATCTTAAACTAACCTCTAGAGTAAGATCAAATTTTTAAAAGATCGGTTCTCTGTTGGAATCCCCTTTGGCCCCAGGACCCTTGGGAAATAAGAAGAGTACTACAGAGGCGCCCAGGGCGTACTTCACAGCGTCCTTAGTCTTCCATGGGTTCCTGACCCATACAGAGTTGCTTGTAAAACCAAGGACCTGGAAGCAGAGAGATGGGTTCCTTCGGAAAGTTTGAAAAGCGATCAGAAACCTCACATGAGCCAGACGGGGACCCAGAAATACTGCAAAGTGGTGTCCCTTCAAAGGGCAGCCAGTTCTCAGGTCTGCTGGTGCAATTTGTGAGGACATCGCCGTCCCCTCCCGTACTGTAATGAGAAGTCGGAATTCTAAGTTTGCGTGTACGTCCCTCTAATTACTAAATGAGAGAAATTAATCCTTGCTTTGAACAATGACTCTTCATTCAGGACACATCATAAAAGCAAGAATGCTAGAAGATGAGGAAACCTGGGTATCAAGAGCCCGTGGCTTTAGACAAAGGATAAGGACAGATGTCAAACAAAACACCTTCAAATCCATACATTGATGGTTCATCTTGACTGAGATCCATCCAGGAGTTGAGGAAGTGTGGCTCTGCATGTAATGAAGAGCATCTCCAGCCAGGCCTCACTAAGGGATGAGCTAGTTAATCTATTCATTTCCCTGGCCAAATACCCAACAAAAAGCAGCTGAAGGAAGAAAGAGCTCATTTGGTTCCCAGTTTGAGGATGCGGTCGACCGTGGTGGGAAGTACTGCTGGCAGGAGCAGCAGGCAGGGACCACATTGCATCTTCTGGATAGAAGTGGAACAGACCGCTATTGGTTCTCAGCTTGCTTTCTCCTTCTTTCTGATCTGATCCCAGCCCATGGGGTGGTGGTGTGCACATTCAGGGTTTATGGTAGTTTGAATGTAGCTGGCCCCCATAATCTCATAGGGAGTGGCACTATTAGGAGGTGTGGCTTTGTTGGAATGGGTCATGGCCTTGTTGGAGGAAGCATGTCACGGTAGGGCTGGGTTTTGAGGTTTCCTATGCTCAGGATACCACCCAGTGTCTCAGTTGACTTCCTGTTGCCTGCAAGATGTAGCATTCTCAGCTACTCCTCCAGCATCATGTCTGCCTGCATGCCGCCATGCTCTCTGACCTGATGACAATGGACGGAACCTCTGAAACAGTAAGTGAACCCCCTCCTGCAATTAAATGTTTTCTTTATAAGAGTTGCTGTGGTCTTGTGTCTCTTCACAGCAATAGAAACCCTAACTAAATCAGTGCTGTTCTTTCATCTTCTGCGAAGCCTTTCTGGAAACACCCTCAGAGACACACCTGGAGGTGCCTGCACCTGTGGTGATGCTAAGTCTAGTTAAGTTGGCAGTGAAGATTAACCACCATGGGGATGACTTGCCCCAGTAATGTGAGCACTGCCATCCATATGCTGAGGGTCTCCAGAATGCATAAAAGGTGAAGAAATGGGGAACTTGGGAATACAGACTCCCCATCCTCTCCTATTCCTTCTTGGCTGCCATGATTTTGTTAATCATTGTGTTCTGCCCACCATGATGGAATAAACTGTACTGAAATAGTGAGTTAAGGGAAATCTCTTTTCTCTGAAGTATTTATCACCGTGAGTCTGGCTGAGCCACCTGCCTACGATCTACATCTAGGAGAAGCTCCCTGAGAGATGCTAAAGAAATCCTGGCATCAAACCAAGGCTTTGACCTTGGTGTAGCTGGAAGTGTCAGCTGGTAGCTGAAAGGAAACAGCAAAGGGAAACCCTTCCTGTCTTTCTCCTGGGTGCCTCAGTGTCATTTAAGATCAACTTTACATAAACCCTCTTCAGTGCTGCGGGCGAGTACCGCAGGGTTTGTAGAATGCTGGCAATGTTGCTAGCCATCATTGTTAATTGGATTGAAAACATTTTAGTGACTATTTGATTATTAACATACCAGCTACCATATCCATGTTTTTCTGGTGGATCAATTACTATACCACTTAATTTTCCTCCCTTAATACAATTCTTTGCAGTAATTCTTATAGTATTTAAAAATTAAGATTTATTTATTCTGTTTTATGGATATGAGTTTTTACCTGTCTGTATTGTATACATTTCCCAAGGAGGCCAGAGAAGGGCATCAAATCCCTTGGAACTAGAGTTACAGATGTTTATGAACCACCATGTGGGTGCTGTGAACTGAACTCAGGTCCTCTAGAAGAGCAGCCTGTAGTACAAATAATAAAAACCCAAAGACAGATATTGGGTCTCAACCAGAAAAGCAGAGTAGCCAAGCCACTAGAGAAGTCTGACCTCTACCAAGGCTGGGCAACAGCAGACTAAGCAGCCAGAGCCTCTCTCTCCTCTCATTTCATATTCCCTCTAGTGCTGGGATTAAGGGCATGACTCCCTAGTGCTGGGATTAAAAGTGTAGGCCACCACCCCCGGATTTGTTTCTGCATTGATCTTGTGCAGCCCAGGGTGGCATTGAACTCACAGAGATCCATCTGCCTCAGTCTTCCAAATCTGGGATTAAAGGTGTGTGTCACCACTGCCTGACCTCGAGTGGCTTTGGCTTTGCCACTGGTCTTCAGGCAAGATTTATTTATCAAAATACAAATAATATCCCACTCCAGCAGCCAGTACTCTAGACCACTGAGCAATCTGTCCAACCTCTATATTACTATTTTAAAATGTCTCCATTTTAAAATACAAACTCTAGGCTTAGAGAAGTGAAGAAACCACATTTCCTAACTAGTGGCAAAGAGTAGTTTCTGTGTGGCACACTAAGGAACACTGTCTAGAGAGATGTGTGTAGGAACTAGGAATGTTCGAAGACTAGCCAAGGGAAAGACAGAGTCCGAGAAGAGATGTTCTACCCCAGCCTGGGGCTGACACAAACACTTTGTAAATTAAGAGTCGAATTTCAAACACACTGGCGGGCACTGGTCAGGTGAAACACACAGGGAGTGAGGGGCGGAGAGTTCACGCCGAGTACAGGGCACATCTGTGCAAATGGTATTTTCTAGTGGTCTAGTGTCAGACAGGGGCCTTGGCATCAGGTCCTGAGGGGACTGCCTCAATCCTTGATCAGTCCTTGTGGATGTTCAGATTCTTTTGGCCTGTTCCTGCCCAAGAAGTTGGATTTTCATCTGTGTTTGCATTCCAGTGTTGGCTGGGTCGGCGCCAATATTGGCCAAGTTTGACTGGCACCAGAATCAAATGCCAAACTCTCCCTTGGAGATATTAACCTTTAGTGTTCATCCCACAGAGCCTAGAACAAGGGGCCAGGCTCTCCTCCGGCTCATGTCTGCTGTTCAGAGTTGCTGAGTTATTTTGTCCACCAAGGGAGTGGCAGTTTTAGCACAAGTCTGAAGTTAGACCAGGGCAGGGTTGCTTTGTGAATTTTCTTGGTGTTCCCAAGGAGGCCACTATCAACTCTCATATGTTTTTACAGTGTGGCTGATGGCTGAGAGCCAGTATCTAGTTATCCAGTCTTTGGAAACCCACATTGTGGCAGCATGGTGACAGTCTTCATTCCTATCAACAGTGGTGTAGGCAGTTTCAGTCTTGTCTGTCTTAAAACTCTGTGACCCGGATGTCAATCTGAGCAAAGCTGGGCTTGGATTAGAAAGGCTGTGCAACCTTGGGATATTTCTTAATATCTCTGGCCCTGAATATTCTGTTTGTATGTTTGGGCAATGCTATCTGTTGCAATGTTGAAAATTTTTATGAAGGGTATAGAATTAATATTTAAAGTGTCCAGAACAGTGGGGTTTTTTTTGCATAAGAAAAAAGGATAGGAAGGTTTGTGAAACCACCACATACACAAAATAGGGACTAAGCACAGGGCAGTGGTTAAGAGTGACTGTATGGGAACCAGGTAGACATGGGACATCCGTTTCTGCTTCCTCCTGCCTTTGCACCCTTAGGGGAATTAATAACATCTGTGCGACTCCATTTGCTCTCTGCTAAAGGAGCAGGGGCATAGATGGAAGAAATGGCTCAGTCTGTAAAGTGTTTGCTGCATAAGCATGAATCCCCAGCACCCAGATAAAAAGCCAGCATGATGCTGTATGCCTGCAACTCTGACAGTGTGGGGGGGGCAAAGACAGGTGGGTCCTTGAAGCTCATTGGCAGTTGGTCCAACCAAGTCCATGGGCTCCGGGTCCAGTGAGAGACAGTGCCTCAAAAAGTAAGGTAGACATTGGCGCACATGCATGCGCGCGCACGCGCACGCACACACACACGCACACCACATGAATCCACATCTACATGAGCATGTATGCACACATATACCACACACTCAACAATAAAAAAATAAGTAAGGGATCCGTGTGGTTCTCTTTTTTCCAGGATAGTGTGAAGTGGAGATGAGGTGACCTGTGCCCTGTTCTGGTTTTTTTTCCATTCATGGTTATTCTTCTTCAACTTCTGCTCCAGTTGAGGTGGCTATATATATATATNGGAGAAATGACTCACGAGTCAGGAGAACTTGTCGCTCTTGTAGAGAACCTGGATTTGGTTTCCTAGCACCCACATGGGGGCTCACAGTCATCTGTAACTCCAATTTTAGGAGATCCAATGTCCTCTTCTGGCTTTCAGGGGCACGGTACCCACATGGTACACATAAATACATGCAAGCAAACACTCATACCCATACAATAAAAATATATCTTAAAAAAGAGTTATGTAACCAGATATGCAAGGGAAAAGGGAAGCCCTACACCCTGGCAATTCCCTGCTTCCTGAAAATTCTTGAACGTTCATTAAGTGTTGGGAGCACCAAGGGGAAAAGGCCCCCAGTTAACGCTGGTGGCAGACCTGTAATGAAGGTAGTATTTGTTTCATTTGACCAGCGTGGGATGCAGCCTCATGATCTGCCCAAGGTAACACAGATGCAAAGGGACAAAGACGGTAATTTAGATTCTTTTCTTTATTTTTGAGAACTTCATGCTTGTATACAATGAAATCTGATCATTTTTACCCCATCTCCCTAACTCACCCCATATCTTCTCTAACATGTTCTACATTCAACCTCACGCCATTTTTTAAACACTTCCCATTTGTACATGAGAATTCAACGAGCAGCCACATCTTCAAAAATACAATCATCTTCTGCCCTCTCTGCACTGATTATTTTCTAGTTGCTCCTTGGTAAGGGGGCGGGGCGGGGGGAGTCCTGAAGATGATTCACCCATGCTGTGCCAGGATTCTGGCTGGCTTGATTGTGTGCAAGGAACCACAGGTGTCAAAGGTTCACTAATACAACAGCCATGTTGTGTCCGGATCACATTTCACAGTGTCCCTCCCCACCCTCCAGCTTTTACCCCTCATACCCAGAAGTTTCCTAAGCTTTGGTGATGCTGGAGTTGTAGACGGAAGTTTCTGTCCCACCTGGTCTTGCATCTGCTCAGTCCCAAAGAAACACACATTGGGCGCCAAACGTAGCACAATTAATAAAAACCCAGAGACAGCTATTAGGATTCAACCTGAGGACCAGAAAAGCAAAGCAGCCAACTATTGGCTCTTACCTTTACCTCAACCTGAAAATGGTGATCCTGCCTCCAGGAATCCTCAGAATGAGACTGAGCCTGAAACCTGTCTCCTCCTGTCTTATGTTCCTCTCTAGTGCAGGGATTAAAGGTGTGCACCACTATCACCCAGTTTCTATGGCACGCTAGTGTGACTACTGGGATTAAAGGTGTGTGTCACCACTGCCTGATTTTTTTTTTTTGTTTTTTCGAGACAGGGTTTCTCTGTAGCTTTGGAGCCTGTCCTG
>LOEQ01009396.1:0-15499 GCA_001685075.1 Bramus lutescens
CAGGACACCTTAGAGTGCATTCTGCCAGCTCTCTTCTGAGAAGACTCTTGCAGAGGCCTCTGTAGCCCTGGCTGGAGTTGGCAATTCCTCATCAAAGACTTGAGAGCATAAGAAAACAGGGCTAGAGTATCTGGAAACTTTCACTTTGATGGTAAATAAGGTCTTTCACAGACTCTGAATGCGTTGTGTCTCTTCCCACTTCCTCTATTGAAACTTCAGGCTGTGCCTGCCAGGAAAAGGGAAGCAACAAGCAAGATGATGGACAGGACCCAGTTTTTCTTTGTTTTTTGTTTTTTCTTGAAATACTAATGAGGTTAAAGTCTTAAATAAAAAAGAGATGGGGGAAGAAGATAGAAGTGCCTGAGTTCTGGACTAGTTCAGTCATTAAATTTATTTCATATGCATGAACTTGGGGCAGTTAGAATCTATTAAAAGGTTCAAAAGAGCCCAAGGGCAGAGCACAGTGGCCCCTTTTGGTCCCGCCCAGAGAAGGACTGGCCTGAAAAGGTGACAAATACAGGGTTGCCTCTTTCAAGAAGACAGCTTTACAGATACATTTCAGAAAGAGGTCATATTTGTCTCTTTGACATTTCAATACTGTTGTCTGCTCATGGAAAGTCATGGATCAAATCTGACAGTGGTTCAGTAAAAGAATTTTCATCTTAAAAACAAAAGAAAAGATTGCTTTACTACACGACCACCTTGTTTAATAGAAAATGTTCTTTGATAGTTCCTTAAAGACTGTGGCCTCTCGTTGATGAGTCCACGTATGTTAACAGATATAATGGAGGTGCATTGATGCACGCCTAGCAGACTTGATCAAGAGGTGATTTCTAAAACTATAAATTTGGTTGCAGTTCATGCTTAATTCCTCAGTTGCTTCCTCTTTAGTTTGTTGATAATTTGGTCAGATCAAGCACAACATACTTTGAAGCATATGATTAGTTCTATCTTACTCATAGAGGGGATTGAGCAGGTGAATAGCTTAAATGAAAAAATATAGTGCTCATGAGTCATATTTCAAATTCTGATGTAATATTGTGGGACATAGAGAACAAACCAAATCTTTGAATGATGGACTTTAGCAAGATTCTGGAGTTCTCTCTAAATGAACTTGATTAAGAACAAGCCACTCTTAGCCCAGTCTAACATACCATTAGAAATCACGTTCTCATTAGGAAAAGCTAACCTATTAACATCCCAGTAAACAAACAATCAGTGAGTCTCTTATTAATCTCAAAACAACATCTTCCTTGCCATGTCCATCTCCCTACAGAGCCTCTGGTTCACCCTCTAAAAATAGGTCTCTGTGCCTTATAGATCTTCAAACTACTCTGCATTTCTCTCCTCCCTCAAAAAAATGTCTTAAGAGCTCTCCACATTGTCTTTAGTTGAGAAATTAATGCTGCCACTCATAAACATACCCGTATCCACATGCCCATAACTGAGACTGTTGCTTTCAAGATAAAAGGCCATTGCACATAGGTGTTATCAATGTAAGGTGATGGCAACAGGGGGTTCTCTTGGATATAAACCATGGGGGAAGCAATCTAACTTAAGAAAATACATTCTGTTTGTTTGTTTTAAAACGATTTTGCTATGTGGCCCAGGCTAGCTTAAAACTCACTATATAGTCCCAGATGGTCTCAAACTCTTGATCCTCTTACCTCAATCTCCAGAATGGTGGAAATGATTATAGGCATACAACACTATAACCAAGTTACATGAACTTAAAAGCAGAAACCCTTTTCAGGTGTGATTACAACGGGACATGCAGCTATGGAGGAACAACACAAGATGCAGCGGTGCTGGCTTTGCACGTGGATAAAGGGGACCACAAGCCAAGGACCACGGGTAGCCTCTAGGATCTGGGAGAAACAAGGATCTTACAAAATCTAAGGGAATGTAGCCCTGTTAGCACCTTGATTTTAATGCATCATGGTTTACATTGTCACTCCAGCCTTCGGAAATGTATAAAGATAAATTTATGTTTAATCAATCACTGATTTTTGTTTTGTTGTTTTGTTTTTTCAAAACAAGGTTTCCCTGCAGCTTTGGAGCCTGTCCTGGAACTCACTCTGTAGACCAGGCTGGCCTTGAACTCCCAGAGAAGTGCCTTTCTGCTTCCAGAGTGCTGGGATTAAAGGTGTGCTCAACCACTGCCTGGCTCAATCACTGGTTTTGTGGCAATAATTCCTTTTCTTCATTCCTTTACCTCCCATTTTTTCTCCAACCCCTGTAATGTGGCTGCTCTCCCATTGCTTCCAGGACTGACCTGTCCCTGTGCCTTGGTCTTTCTGTTTCTCCTTTCATTGAAGGCTGTTCATTCCCTACGCTATGTGACCTTCCACCCACTTTTCAGTGTTGTCTCTCACCAGAGAAAACCTCTCTTGCTCTGTGTGGTGATTGAAATAAGAATGATGCCCCCCCCCCAGTTCATAAGTTTGATTCTTTAGTCACCAGAGACTAGCACTACTTGGGAGGGATTACGAGGCCTGCCCTTGTTGGAGTAGGTATGGCCTTGGTGGTGGAAGTGTGTCACTTGGGTGGCTTTTGAGATTTCAAAAGTCCAAGCCAGACCCAGTGGCTCTTTTTTTGCTGCCCGAGGATCCGGATGTAGAACTCTCAGCTCCTTCTCCAGTATCACATCTGTCTGCATGCCACTGTGATTCCCACCATGCTGATAGTGTACTAAACCTTTGAAACTATAAGTCCCAAATAAATGTTCTCCTTTATAAGAGTTGCCTTGGCCATGGTGTCTCTGCACAGCAATAGAACAATGACTAAGAGACTCTGTTTTCTATGGTCATGACATTGAACCAGCTTCCCTTTGATCCTCTGACCCTTCCATGCCAAGTTCTCCATGGCGTGTTTCTAAAAGTTGATGTTCTCTAGAATTCATTTATTATCTCATGGACAAGGGTTTCCCCACCAAAAATTAATGGGTCCCTGTGTTCCCTTATTTCTCACATATGAGTGCTGAGTAGTTTTCCCAGATGAGATTTGAGCCAGAGAACCAGAAAAAGGACGATCACTTCAACTGTTTCTGTACCAAGCTGATCTAACTGTGTATAGAACAGGTTCTGTGGTCACAAGATGACATGAAATAAGGAGAATAGAATGACCTTTCTTCACTATTTCCAAGTTGAAGGTAAATGTCAGTTATAACCCACCACCCCTGGTTAGACCCTGAGTCACTAGAATTCCAGACTAAAACACTAAGCTTTCCAGTTGAGTGGAGCTCTTCTCTGTCATAGAATTGATAACCTCACTACAATTGCAGATCCACTGACAAGATGAGCTGGAGACTTTATCAAAGTGACCCATCATCTATCCAGAAGCTAGCCTGCCATTGTAATTTGACAAACCTTTGCCCCCCCAGACACAAGATAAAGTGGGTAGGAAAATGGAGCACTCACTGGTACTACTCTAGTCTCGCAGGGGGTTTGTCATTGTAGTACTAAATAAGGAAGAGTCCAGCTTCACTTTCTGCTTCTCCTGTTTCCGTTCTTCAGTAGGAGAAGCAAATATAAGTGCTCCTTTAGTTTCCTTAGAGAAAAAATGCTTTATATGAAAAGCATCTTCATTACAGATTATGAGCCTGCTTAATGAAAAAGAATAAATGAAAAATGTACTTATTTCATTGTCTTATCAAAGAAGTGTTATTCTAATAACTTATTCAAACCCATCTATTCTATTCTCAAACCAACAATAAGACACAAAGAATGCCTGTTGATAATTAAGAATGAAATTACAGCTACTAAAGCACAAAGATAAAACTTCACCAAAATATGCATTCAATAAGCCAGACATACCTTAGACATGGAAAGCACTCTTCCAGAATGCTCATATCATTATAAAATAAAAAACACATTAAACAGTTTCTTATGCTGCTGTTTATAGAAAGAGTATTAGATTTTTTTCTCTCATATATTACATCTCTATTGCATTTCCCCTCCTTTTTTTCCTCAAAGTCTCCACACACCCCCTCTTCCCCAGATCCACTCCTCCTCTTTCTCTACAGAAAAAGAGCAGGCTCCCCAAGGATAGCAATTAAGCATGGCATATCAATTCATACGAAAGTAGGCACATTCCCTCATATTAAGGCTGGACAAAGCAACCCAGTAGAAGGAAAAGGTCCCAAAAGCAGGCAAAAGAGTCAGAGACACCTCCCTCTCCCATGTTAGTAATACCACAGGAACCCCAAGCTACACAACCATAACATATCTGCAGAGGATGTAGATCAGATCGATACAGACTTCCTGATTGTCACTTCAATCTCTGTGAGCCCCTGTAGGCACTGGTTAGTTGATCTGTGGGCCATTTACTTGTCCTTTCTTGACCGCTCTGGCTCCTATAATCCTTCCTTGTCTTCTTCGGCAGCATTCCCTGAACTCCGTTGTGGCTCTCTGCATCCGCTTCCATCAGTTGCTGGATAAAGCCTTTCTGATGACGATTATGCTAGATACCAATTTGGTTATGTAAGATGGCCGATTCAGGTTCTTTATCCCATTACTAGGAGTCTTCAATAGGGTCACCCTCATGGATTCCTGGGCGTTTCCATTGCATTAGGTTTCTACCTTACCCCCTAAATAGTCCCCAATTCTAGTCATCTCCCCCAGTACTCTTTCCCTCCACCGATTCCTCACCTAATCCCTCCTATTCCTATTCATTCCTCCCCCAAGTCTGCCCACAAAATCTATTCTAGTTTCCCTTCCCAGGGCGACTCAGGCATCCCCCTTGAGCCCTCCAACATTACTGTACAAGTTTGCACTGCCACCAACAGTGGGGAAGTGTTCCCCTTGTTCCACATCCTCATCAGCATGAACTCTCTCTTGTGTTTTCAATCTTAGTCATTCTGACAGGTATAAAATGCAATCTCAGAGTCATTTCAACTTTCATTTCCCTGATGACTAAGGATTTTGAATATTTCTTCAAGTGCTTCTCAGCCATTTGAGATTCCTCTGTTGAGAATTCTCTGTTTAGATCTGTACCTCATTTTTAATCGGATTATTTAGTTTGTTGATGTCTAGCTTCTTGAGTTCTTTATATATTTTGGATATTAGCTTTGGTAATATGTGGAGTTGGTAAAACTCTTTGCTCACTGTGTAAGCTGCCATTTTGTGCTGTTGACAGAATCCTTTGCCTTACAGAAGCTTTTCAGTTTCATGAGGTCCCATTTATAAATTGTTGACCTTAATGCCTGTGTTACTGGTGTTCTGTTCAGGAAGTAGTCTGTCATGTAAACGTGTTCAAAGCTATTTCCCACTTTCTCATCTAGCAGGTTCAGTATATCTGGGTTTATGTTGGAGTCTTTAATCCATTGGACTTTTGTTTCTTCCAGGGTGATAGATATAAATATACTTGCATTCTTCTACAGGCTGACATCCAATTAAACCAGCACCATTTGTTGAAGATATTTTCTTTTGTTTTTCCATTGTATATTTCTGGTAAATTTATCAAAAATAAATAGTCCATAGGTGTGTAGATTTGTGTCTCGGGCTTTGGGTTGGTTCCACTGATCGACTTGTCTGTTTGCATGCCAATACCATGAGGTTTTTATTACTGTCGCTCTGCAGTAGAGCTTGAAATCAGGGATGGTGATGCCTTCAGAAGTTCTTTTACTGTACAGGATAGTTTTAGTTCAGCTATTGTGAAGAGTGTTGGTTTCCTGATTTCTTTTTCAGCCCATTTGCCATATGTATATAGGAGGGCTACTGATACTTTTTTAAAGATAATCTTGTATCCAGCCACACTGATAAAGATGTTTATCAGCTGTAGGGTAGGAGTTCCCTGGTGGAATTAGTGGGTTTGCTTATGCATACTGTCATATCATCTGCAAATAAAGATACTTTGACTTATTCTTTTCCAATTTTTATACCCATGATCTTCTTTTGTTGTCTTATTGCCTAGCTAGAACTTCAAGTACTACATTTAATGAATACTGAGAGGGTGACCAGCCTTGTCTTATTCTTGATATTAGTGGAATTGCCTTGAGTTTCTCTTCATTTAATTTAATTTAGCTACAGGCTTGTTGTAAATTGCCTTTGTTATGCTTAGGCACGTCCCTTGTGTCTCTGATTTCCCTAAGACTTTTGTCATGAATGAGTGGTGGGTTTTGTCAAAGGTGTTTTCAGCATCTAATGAGATGATCATATGTTTTTTTTTCTTTCAGCTTGTTTATATAGTAGATTACATTGACATATTTTTCATATCTTAAACCATCCCTGCATCTCCGGGATGAAGCCTACTTGGTCATATTGGATGATTTTTTTTGATGTGTCCTTGGATTTGGTTTACCATTATTTCATTGAATATATGTTTGCATCAATGTTCATAAGGGAAGTTAGTCTGTAATTCTCTTTCTTTGTTTGATCTTTGTGTGGTTTAGGTATCATAGTGACTGTGTCCCCATAAAATGAATTTGGCAGTGTTCCTTCTGTTTCTATATTTTGAAATAATTTGAGGAGTAATAGTATTAGCTCTTCTTTGAATGTTTGATAAAATGCTCCTCTAAAACTGCCTGGCCCTGGGCTTTTTTTGGTTGAGAGACTTTTAATGACTATTTCTATTTCCTTAGGAGTTATAGGTCTATTTAAGTAGTTTATCTGATCTTTATTTAACTATGGTATGTGGCAACTATCAAGAAAATTATCCATTTGTTTTAGATTTTCTTATTATATGGAATACAGGATTTTGGACTATAACCTAATGATTCTGCACATTTACTTGGTATATTTTTCATGTCTCTCTTTTCATTTCTGATTCTGCTAATTTAGATATATCCTCTGTCTTTTAGCTAGTTTGAATAAGGATTTTTCTATCATGTTGATTTTCTCAAAGAATCAACTCTTTGTCTCATTGATTCTTCGATTTGTTCTCTTTGATTCTATTTAATTGATTTCAACCTTCAATTTGGTTATTTTCTGTCACCTGTTCCTTTTAGGTATGTTGTTTCTCTTTGTTCTAGAACTTTCAGAACTACTATTAAGTTACTAGTATGAGATCTGTAAATTTCTTTATGAAGGCACTTACTGCTATCAGTTTCCTGTTAGCATTGATTTCATGGTGTCTCATAAGGTTTTGTATGTTATGCGTTCATATTCATTGAATTCTAGAAAGTCTTCAGTTTCTTACTTTCTCATTTGACACAGTAGTCATTCAGTAAATAGTTGTTCAGTTGCCATGAATATGTGGACCTTCTGTTGGTTATGTTGTTGAAATCCAGTTTTAATCCATGGTGTCTGATAGAATGCAAAGGGTTCTTTTAATTTTGTTCTATCAGTTGAGAATAGCTTTGTGACTAAGTATGTGTTCAGTTTTGAGACTGTTCTGTGAGGTGCTGAGAAGGAAATGTATGTGTGTGTGTGTGTGTGTGTGTGTGTGTGTGTGTGTTTGGGTGAAATGATCTGTAGATAACTATTAAGTCCATTTGGTTCATAACATCTGTTAACTGTAATATTTCTGTTTAGTTTTTGTCTGGATAATATGTCCATTGATGAGAGTGGGATATTGAAGTCTCCCACTATCAATGTGTGATGACCAATGTGTAATTTAAGTTTAGTAGTATTTCCTTTATAAATGTGGGTGCCCTTGAATTTGGTGTTTCCTTTGACAAATATGAAGTACTTTGTCTCTTGATTAACTTTGGTTTGAAGCCTATTTTGTTATAAATTAGAATTGCTGCACCAGCTTGTTTCTCGGGTTCATTAGCTTACACAATTTTTCTAAACTTTTATTTGAGGTAATGTCTGTCTTTAATGTTGGGGTGTGTTTCTTGTAAGCAACAGAAGGATGTTTTCATATCCATTCTGTTAGTCTGTGTCTTTTTATTGGGGATCTGAGTCTGTTGATACTGAGAGATATCAATGACCAATGATTGTTACTTTTGATTATGTTGCTATTACTGTTGGTGGTGGTGGTAATGTGTGTGTGTGTGTGTGTTTCCCTTGTTATTATTTTATTTCCTGGTGTGAAATTATTTATTGTTTGTATTTCCATGGATGTAGTTAACCTTGGGTTTGATTATTCCTTCTAGCACTTCTGTAGGCCTGTATTTGTGGATAGATCTTCTTTAAATTTGACTTTATCAAGAATATCTTGTTTTCACTATCTATGGTGATTTAAAGTTTTGCTGGGGATTGTAATCTGGGCTGGCATTTGTGGTCTCTTAGAGTCTGTAGAATATCTGTCCAGACCCTTCTGGCTTTTGGAGTCTCCACTGAGAATTAGGGTGCAATTCTAATAGATTTGCGTTTATATGTAACTTGGCTTTTTTTTTTCTTTATAGGTTTTTAATATTCTTCCTTTGTTCTGTGTGTTTAGTGGCTTGATTATTATGTGGCAAGGGGACTTTCTTTTCTGATACAACCTATTTGGTGTTCTATAAACTTCTGGTACTTTTACAGACATTCCTTCTTTAGGTTAGGAAAATTTTATTCTATGATTTTATTGTAAACATTTCCTGGGCCTTTTAGCTGGGTTTCTTCTTATTATGTCCTATTATTCTTAGCTTTGGTCTTTTCATGGTGTCCCAGATTTCCTGCATGTTTTGTTTTAGGAATTTTTTAGATGTAAAGTTTTCTTTGACTAATGTGTCTATTTCTTCTATCATATTTTCAGTGCCTGAGATTTTCTCTTCCATCTCTTGAATTCTGCTGGTGATACTTGTCTATGTAGTTCTTGTTTGCTTACCTAGATTTTCCATTTCCTGAATTCCCTGTTTGTGTTTTCTTTATTGCTTCTATTTCCATTTTTTCAGGCCTCAAACTGTTTTATTCATTTCCGTCCATTGTTTGTTTGTTTGTTTCTTGGCTTTATGTAAGGATTTTATTTATTTCCCTCATAAGAACCGCTATTATCTTAATAAAGTTGTGTTTAAGTCATTTACTTGTGCTTTGTCTGAGAGCTGAGCTCTGGTCATGTCACAGTATCCTGGCTGTTTTTTTTTTGTTGTTTTTCTGTTTTTTGTTTTTTCAAGACAGGGTTTCTTCGTGTAGCCCTGGCTGTCCTGGATATAGCTCTGTAGGTCAGACTGGCCTTGAACTCATAGAGATCTGTAGACAGAGGCTTCTCATTCATTCCTCACCATCCAGACCTGAAATAATCATACAGAAACTGTATTAATTGAAAAAAACTGCTTGGCCAATCACTTGGGCATATTGCTAGGTATCTCTTATTTATTAAATTAATACATCTTCATTAATCTGCGCATCACCATGAGGCCATGCCTACCAGCAAGTTTCCAACGGAATCCTATGGGCTTCTTTATCCTTCAGTGGCTAGATGGCATCTCCCTGACTCCACCTACTCTCTCTGTACATCTTTGTTTAGATTTTCCACCTGACTTTACTCTGATAAGCCATTGGCCAAAAGCAGCTTATTAACCAATGGCAATAAAACATATTAACAGCATATGTTTCATATCCCACATCAGAGATCTGCCTGCCTCTGCCTTCCAAATGCTAGGATAAAAGGTGTGAGCCACCACAACCTGGCATTGACTGTGTTCTTAACACTGGCATTTAGGCATCTAGCTTCAGGGTAATTATAGGTCTAGGTGCCAATTTCTGAGTTTGTTTTTGTTGGATGGGTGTTTTTTTCCTTGGTTTCCATTTCTTCTCTGATCTTTCAGAAGTGGCCTGTGGCTTTGTAGAGGGTCTCCATATGTGTTGGAGGCTGGCTTTCTGATGACCTGGATTGTCTCTGGTCCAGAAGGAGGTTTCTGCCTGAGTTGGGGGCTGGGCTACTCTCAGCAGAAGTGGCCTCTGTTCTAGTCAGAAGTCCTCCAGGGATCTGGGTGTTGGCATGGCCTTCCATTGGAGGTGCCTTAGATTTTATTTTTAACTGTTTACAGAACAACCAAGTGGAAAACATAATTTCCACCTATCCTCTTCTATGCTTGACTCTAGGGCCCATTAATAAAATTTTGCATTAACTTGATATCCTTTTAACTTTTTAACTTGTCTGACGTGTGTTATTCTAACAAAATACCTGAAGAGAGCTAACTATTTTTGAATGCTACCCCCAGGTTTGAAGGTTGAAAATCCAAAAGAATGATACAGGCTCTTGAGAGGGGACATTTGGCTCCTCTCCCTCCCTTCAAAGCCATCAAGATTTACTTTATGACCTACACTATTTCCCACAGGCACACCTCTAAGCAGTATAGTTGAATGATATGGGATGTCCTTCCATATATGTGTTGCTTTTATTGGATGATGAATAAAACTGTTTGGGACAATGGCTTAGCAGAGTAAAGTCAGGCAGGAAATTGGAACAGAGATACATATAGAGAAAGAGTATGATGAATGAGATTTCTGTCCTGCCTAGTCCTGCAGTCATTTAGTTTCAAGGAAACACACAGAGGTCTACATTAATCATAAACTGGTTGGTGTAACATGAGGGCTAGCTTGTTGGGGTTTCTGTCCCGCCCGGTACCCCACAGCCGGCATGTCCCAAAGAAAATCACACAGAGATCTCCATAAGTTATAGAAACTGATTGGCCCATTAATTCAGTCTTCTTATTAGATCTTATAGCTTATATTAACCCATTATTCTTATCTATGTTAGCCATGTGGCTCAGTACCTTTCNNATATTGCTTCTTCAGAGTCTGGGCAGGAGTGGGAGGAATGGGCTTCCTCCTTCCCAGCATTCTCCTGTTCTCGTCTCCCTTCCTCTAATTCCTGTCTGGTTGACCTGCCTCTACTTCCTGCCTGGCCAATCAGAGTTTTATTAAAATACATGATTGACAGAATACAGACAATTCTTCTGCACCAGGTTGGCCTATTAGCTCAGGCTTCTTATTAACTCTTACAGCTTATATTAGTCCATAATTCTTGTCTGTGTTAGCCACGTGGCTTGGTATCTTTTTCGGTGAGGCAGTTACATCTTGCTTCCTCTGTGCCTGGATGATGACTGCAAGAATAGGCAGAGACAAGGACATAACATATAGCTGCTAAAGGAGAACCCTTACTGGTCGACCACAGCCTCGTGGTGATACACAGATTAATAGAAATGGGTTAATTTAAGATGTGAGAGGTAGCTAGAAATATGCCTGAGTCATTGATAGAACAGTGTTGTAATAAATACAGCTTTTGTGTGATTATTTGGGTCTCAGCCATAGGGAAATGAACAAGCAGTCTCCATTTACAAAGTAGCATGCCAGCATGGGGGAACTACATTCACATAAAAGCTGAGAGAGCTTGGGAAGAAAATCTAGACACAAAAGAACAGCGTTAAGCACAGCTTCTTGGTAGCAATATATTTTCAGAAAGGCTCTGTTTGCTAGTGGCAAACAGAGACACAGCTCCATTAAGAGGTTTCCTGACTCAGTTTTAGTGGGAAAAACTGTAAACTGTGCATCTTCTTTAAGGGAAGGCTTCCTGGTTCATGCTGGCAGTAGAAACTCTGGCTCTTTAAGGAGGTCTTGAACTTAAATGGGTTTGTGTGAGAAGCATGCTATGAGTTGCTTAATGGCAACATAGACCAGCTGTGCCCCTGGAACTAGGATGGTAAGCATGGCTTGCGGAGGTAAACACCTTTGCCATGTTGGATGGCGCAGAACAAATAAGCAGGGCTGTGGAGTTGGTACTATCCATGCCTGCTTAGCATTTAACAACAAAGGTGCTCCTGGTCAGAAAATGATTACAGATATGCAATAAAGGCAGATTCAGACAGAAATAAATTTCTGAATGAGATACATTGTATTTTAAAAATTTACTTGTTCTTAGGAGAGAGAAGAAAAAGTATATACAGTTATAAACATAAATGAATAGTTTTCCAAAATAAAGCAAAGTCTTTAAAGAGACCATAAAAGTAATATTAAAAAGTATAGACAGTCATAGATTAAAGAAGTAAAGAAAAATAAGCCACATAAAGATGGAAAANATATATATATACATATATATATATATATATTTGTGTTTTCTTTGCATTTTTTGACTGCAGAGAGACATTTGATTCTTATAGATGCTAAGTTAAGCCAACATAAAGGTATTTTGACTTCAAAATTTGTGGTAAGGGTATGTTGCCTTGAAAAGAGGTTCTGCTTTTGTTTTCATAGGAGATGAGAACGTGTGGACTCCTTCCAGGCTAATGTGGTTTAATGGAACCCCTGAAAGGTCTCCATGAACCCTAAAAGTCATCCAACAAAAAGCAAGAAGCAGTTTGGAGGAAAGTATTCACAAATTCCCATAATAGTTGTTTATAAATGTTTGTTTTCATTTTAAAAGGGTTGGTTATAAGTGATTATTGATCACAGTCAACTTATAAAAAATAAAGGAGATATGATATAGAGATGAATACTTTGCATTGGTATGAATCTTGGTTTATTGATACAAATTTAAGGTGTATTTCTATTCTTGTTTAGGGTATTAATGTTTATGCAGCTCATTTAAAATGTAATGTATAATTAAAATTAAAGATTAATAGATAGCCATCCATAATAGTCAAACTGTAGTCATTTTAGTTAGGTGTTCTAGGTATACAAAGATATTTTTCAGATGGATAGGTATCCTTCAAACCTTTCAAAGGCCTAGAGTATATGACATTTAAAATATTTTGTCAACAATCAGACACATCTCCTAGCAGCATCAATCTACTTCAAGAGAATGATGTGCATTGAAGAGGCTCCTTATGGAGTGTGCTAGCTATTTTGGCAAGAAACCGCTCTTGCTTGGACTGCTGATTATATTTTTATAAACTGGATGTGCAGGACCCACTGAAATGTAACTTCTGAACATTCAAAAAGATGGATGGTTCCTGCTTCACAGAAGAAACTATCAAACATTCTGCAGGATACAGAAGAAAGTGACTGCCAAACTGCCAAGATTGGCTAAACTTTCCTGCTTCATGGAACAGTCTGTTGGATACTATGGGCCTGTAGGCTGATGATGGATGCTCCAACATTACAGAAGAACTTTGGGTCAGTGTCCAGGCAGCAAGATGTCTCTTTCAGTTCTAAAGTTTTAGAAGGTGCTTCCTGTTTACTTAGGTAATATATTCTTCTGGGGTCTTTGAGGAGTTAAAGACAAATAATTATAATTTTCTATAGTTATGGTAAAAGATAAATTAGATATGAAACTTTAGATTCACAAAGATAAAATGAATGATAGTATATTTTCTTTGATTTTGCCAGATACAAATAGACTAAATATTGTACCTGTAATTCTTGTTTTAACCTGTTTTGTTATATGTAATTTTACTTACATACAGGTTAAAGTTAAAAAAAAAACTTCCTTTTTAATTAGACAGAAAAGGGGAAATGATATGGGATATCCTTCTTTATATGCATTGCTTTTATTAGTTGATGAATAAAGCGGTTTAGGCCAGTGACTTGGCAGAGTAAAGCCAGGCAGAAAATCAAAACAGAGACAGAGAGAGAGAGTAGGCAGAGTCAAGGAGACACCATATAGCTGCTAAAATTAACGGGCACTGGAACCCTTACCGGTAGGCAACAGGTAAGGGTTGTACCATTTTCTGTAATTGAAATGATACACAAATTAATAAAAATGGGTTAATTTAAAATGTAACAACTAGGTAGAAATATGCCTGAGCCATTAAGAGAACAGTGTTGTAATAAATATAGTTTCTGTTTGATTATTTGGGTCTCAGCAGTTGGGAAACGAATGAGCAGTCTCCATCAACAGTTGAATTAAGCTTCTTCCTTCTTATCACCAAAAGCTTGAGATTTTGGGTGTTAAACTACTGAGTGAATTTGGGGAGATAAACTATGTTTAAAGCAAAACAAAGATTCAGTATTGATACATGTTATTCACTAACATGGTGGTTCATATAAGGATCCATTCTGTGGGCTTTGATAGTTGTATAATAACATCTATCTGCTAGTGTCATACCCTTATAAGATGAACCAATGTTCCACTTACCCAGTCTTCCCTGCCTCCTTTGCTCCATATGCCTTGCATGCTGATCTTTTTATGTTCTCCCTGGCTTTGCTTTCTGCATGGTGCCATGTAGTATGAATTATAAAGTGAATATCATCTTCAGGTGTGAAAAGTATGTCTGCCTTTGCTCTGGCTTCTAATACTTTCTCTCCTTGAATGTACATATACAGCTTTTCAGCTCCATTCATTTCTTGGGTATATGCCAGTGGGTTTGTTTCTAGCTCTCTCTATTATGTTCCACTGACCTAGTTTGTACTCTGTGGATACCACCCTGTCTTGACTTCTGTTTATCTTCATAATAAGCCTTATGGTAAGTACTGAAGTCAGTAATATCAGCACTCTTACTTTGTTCTTTAATGTTTCAGTGTAGAAAATCTGGGAATAACCTGTGCCCCCCATGCTATTGCATCTTCCTTTCCATCCACAATGACTGCTTATCTCGCCTTCTCTATGATTCTTTAACTAGGGTTTTACATGTTTTCCCAATTAGTGATCTTGTGCATCTTTCTAGATTGAGATTCAAAGAGATTTTTCTTTTCCTTCTGTTTTAGTGCACATACATTTTAATCCTAATCACTTACTGACAATATAGAAGGAAGCTGTTTACCTTTATGTAGCATTTCCCCTCTTGTAAGTTTACTATAAATTAGTTTTAGGGGTAGGAACTTGTTTTGTTGATTCTTTTGGATTTTATATGTGGATAATTATGTAATTTTCTCCTCCCAACATACATATTGTATTTCCCTTTCTTGCTCTATATTTATTTAGTGGGAACCTCCAGTAAAGCAGGGTAGACACAGAGGCAGCAGGCATAGCTACTTTGCTCCTACTCTTCCTGGGAACATTTCTTGTTTCATACTATTAGGTAAGTCATAGATGGAACCTTCTCACAAAGGCTTCTTAGCAAGTTGTAGAGGGTTGTACCATTTTCTATAATTAAAATGATAATTCTTGCACTGATAACTTGGAACTGGACACACAATTCAAGCTTCTATTTCTTATTTTGAGGAGTTAGACAATATTTCTGGACTACTAGTGGACTAGATGAGAATATCAAAATTCCACCCTGCTTTCTGCTCTCACCTCTTATAACAGCTAACTCTAGTTTGTTTTCTTAATTAGTTTTATATAATAAGATTTGGTGATACATATTATATTTTCTGTAACCACAAGTAAGTCACTATGTTTCTTCCTGAAATTATAACACCAATAAACAAGGTACATGTTTAGACAGAACACTGCATACATAATAAATAATCCTGAGGGGGAAAAAAAGCAAGAGTCTCTAGACACAATTTTTTTGTCTTTTGATTGTCTCAAATGCAATTTGTGAGTCAGGCAGTGGTGGCAAATGCCTGCAATGTCAGCACTTGGAAGAAGCAGGCAGATCTCTGTGAATTTCAGGACAGCCAGATCTGTTACACAGAGAAACCTTATGTTGAAAAATAACAACAACAAAAAGTAATTTGTGGTTAAATGTGTAACTCAACGTTGACAGCTTTTTTAAAAAAATATATTTATTTATTTATTTATTTATTTATTTATTCATTATGTATACAATAGTCTGTCTGTTTGTGTATGTCTGCAGGCCAGAAGA
>LOEQ01009396.1:20091-44787 GCA_001685075.1 Bramus lutescens
TAAGTTTTAAGAGTTAATAAGAAGCCTGAGCTAATGGGCCAATCAGTTTATAGTTAATGTGGACCTCTGTGTGATTTCTTTGGGACTTAACAACTGCAGGAACCAGGCAGGACAGAAACCTCTGATAACAGTTATTAAAAACATGAGGGCAAGATGGAGTAATAGAGTACTTGTTCAGTAATGGATGAATGGGGCCCTGGGTTCTATACAGAATATCATATGGAAAAGAAAGATAAAGAAAAGATGGAAAGGGAAGGGAAGAAGAAAGGAAAGAATAGAGAAAATTAAAGACCTAGTAAGGGAAATCACAGGCAGCTTACAAAAACCATTCCCAAGAAAGGGAAACAACAAGGTAAAGACCAACAAGGCTTTGGAGGAGCCAGAGGTGAGTTCCTTCAATGGTTATCCAATCCTAAGTGATCAGCCCCAGAGAGCATACATAGGAGTAACACACAGACACACACACACAGACACACACACACACACAAACACTGATGAGGTGAGAAATCTAATAATTCAGATGTTGTAATAATGCAGAAAAGCTTAGGTCTTGATGACTAGGCCCAACAAGAGATCTGAGTGTCCCTACTTCTTTGGTGAGTGTCATGAGCAGGATGATCAAGTCAGCACCATGCATACATCCGTCTGCTAGACATCCTACCTAGATGTGGAGGACAGCAAAGGAGGCTGTGGAGGACACAGTGGAGTGAGGGAAAGGTTTAAGGAAGGAGAAGGTGTGTAAGGAAGAAATGGCCTGAGCGAGGGCAACATTGGGGAAAAGCTAAAGGAATGGGGGAAGGAAAAAGGGGGCTTCAAACTTTTGATTAAAAAGTAGGAAATCAGCTGTTTTGTATACTTAGGCTTTTGTGTGTATAAAGCCTGTATCCAGGTACAGTGTGCATGACTATAATGCGCACTTGGAACGCACACAGAAAAACCAGAAATTCAAGGCCTGCCTGCTCTGCGTGAGATGCTGTCTCAAATGACAAAACAAGAGAGGGTGAAGTATGTTATAGGTGGATAGAGGGACTCAGAGCAAGAGACGTCAAGGAGATTGAAGGCAAAGGGGGCAGAAAACCCCATAGAAAGTCTGCTGAGAAGGAATGAGGCCAGAGTGCCAAAGCCCAGATGAACGCCTGGCAGACTATAAACATGAACACATTTTCTGTGGTAACAGGAGAAAGCATGAAGTGGGTTGACCAGGCATGAATGAGAAAGGATTTCTCCTGGTGCCTCTTTTATCTATGAAATAGGATGTTAATTCGCTTGTTTTGTTAGAGTCAGAGACTGAGAAGTGTCCAGAGGAGCTTGGAAACTGTGGTTTCAGAGATTCTGCTGTGATCTGTGTGGCTTCTTTCAGAATGCTCTGCTGAGTCCCAGAGTGTACGAAACCTGGACACAACATCGTGAAATCTAAATACTTGAGTACTCCCTTTGTTTCTTTGTTTTCTTGGGACGGCTCCTCTCACGTCATACCCTCGAACTTTCCACAGTCCCCAACTCCAGAGGGCTGGGACTACAAGTGTGGATCCACTACATCTAGTTTTAAGTTCTTCATGAAGCTGAAGCCATTTGGGCTGAGGATAAAGAGCCCATGTTTTATTGTTCTGAAATCAGAACTCATGAGACAAGAAAGACTATCAAACAAACCAAGCAGTACTCTGAGCAGTTCTGAAGACTCTTGGAGTAGAGAAGAAACTCCACCCAGCCATCTCCTTACTCCATCAGTCACTTCTGTCTTCTGGTGTCAAGAAACCAACATAGACAGCATTTCTAAGTGCTCTGAATACTTTGGGAGAAGGAAACAATCAGTAATTCCCCAGGTTTTCCCATGCAAAAAACCCCAACAGTCCATTTACAGCAGTAGATCATCAGGACAACTCATCGCTTCTCATTTATCTCTCTATCGTTCATGGAAAGACACTTATTGATATATACATTTATTTTATGTGGTAAAAATTGAGTGGTAGAATAGCATTTGATTAGCATAGCATGTGTGATCCAGTCTTTACTTCAGTAACACACACGCCTGGAGTCAAAAGACGGTGGCCTCTCTAATAACTATTATTTAAAATTCTCTGATAAAGCCGAATATGTGCCTATGATTAAAGGCACATGCCTTTATTCCCAGCACTCGGGGAGCAGAGACAGGTGGCTCTCTGAATTCAAGGCCAGCCTGGTCTACAGAGTGAGTTCCAGGACAACCAGAGTTACACAGAGAAACCTTGCCTTGCGATATATGTACACAAACAAATACATTAATAAAATTCCCCAATGAGCAGAATCAGAAGTGATTCAAACCAACAGATGAGGGAGTTGTTTTATTTATTTAAACTCAGAACTGGTGGCAGAAGAAGGGACACAAAGCAAGAATATTTTAAATATAAGCAGTTCCAAGAAATGTAGATTGTTTGTACCTTTAGTCAGTTACAAACAAAGGGGGCCATACTTCACCTACACTGTCTGGAAGCCATGGAAAGTCTACAGGCTTTTCAAGAGGGCTAGCTTTACTACGGATCATTGGAAAACCAGAGAAATCTTATTAGATTTAATTTGCAAATTTCCTAACTGAGAAGACTAATTTGCCTAACTCTTCCATAATAAATTATTATTAAATTCCATGACTCAAGTTGAAATCTCTGCATAAACATATTCACAAGAGATGGCCAACCTCCCAGTCCCACATCCTGTAGGCTAAAGGACAAGATATGAAATCCTTAATCCCAGCACTTGGGAGGCAGAAGCACGTGGAATTCAGAGTTCAAGGCCAGCCTGGTTCATGTAGTAAGTTACAGGATAGCCAGAGTTATGTAGAGACCTGTCTCAAAAGTCAAAACAGAAAAGAAATTCTTTATATGAAGATAGCCATTCCAAAGCTACTGCCTGCCCATCACTGTCATTCCTTAGAGAATCAACATTATCCATAAGAATTTTCTATTTTTTCCTTCTGACTTTTTGAGACAGTGTTTCTTTGCATAGCCCTGACTGTCCTGGAAACTACTCTGTAAACCAGGCTGGCCTCTAACCCACAGAGATCTGCTTGCTTCCACCTTGAAATTTTATTTTTCAAGATGGCCTTTCACTGGGCAACATTTTATTCATTGAAAGTTTAAAGATGATAATATGTTGAGTGCTTAGGAGAGTGTTTGTCTATACTTTACTCCTATAGAGTGGTTGTCAATTAAAGAAAAGCAATCTATGGCATCGCAGCTGAGTACCTTTTAAGTTTAGTACTACACATCCTCAGCCACAGACTCTAGAGACCAAACACTGGTGTGTTGAGTAAAATGTTCTAATGGTGCTTTACGCCATACCCCATCTCAATAAGTAAGCTTAAGAAAGAGGCTTACTTACATAGGCCTTTAAAAAAAATTCTTTCTTTCTTTGTTTCTTTTTCTTTCTTCCTTCCTTTCTTTCTCTTTCCTTTCTTTGTTTTAAGATCTATTATTTGTGCATTTTTAGAGCTGAATCTCAGTGGATACATTTACAAACACGCCCACTCCTATTACAGAAGAGTGGTCACCAAGACTGTAAGATGAAGAAGTTTGCTTCTTGCTGTGAGATTGTGTTTCCTAGTAACACCAGAAGCTAGTGTGTATTTCAGGGTGGTTTTACTCGGGTTGGTACCTGATTTGTTGGAGGACACCAGTGGACATCCCAAATAGGACAAGGAAAAGCCCACATGACCTCAAGCCTAAAGGAAGAACTATAGTCAAATCAGAAAAGCTGCAAGCAGGAGAGAAGGTCTCCACTAAGGAAGTGCGCACCAATTGATTGTTCAGTGCCAAATGGTCAGCCACGAAAACACAAGCAGAAGTAACATTATATGAATGAGACAGATTATAGTTTTATATATACAAATGCATATATCCATGCAATAACAATTAGTAAAAAAAAAATAAGAAAGAGGTACTAGATTTGAAGGAGAGTGAAGAATGGGGTAAAAGTTTAGAGGGAGAAAAGGAAAAAGAGAATTGTTATATTATAATCTCAAAAGTTTTAAATTAAAAACCACTAAAGAAACAAGTGGGGAAATGTAAAGGAGCTGGCACAGTGAGTAAAAGCACTTGCCTCCAAGTCCAACAACATGACGCCATCCCTAGACTCTACATGGTAGAAGGAGAGAGCTGGTTCCTGAAGGTTGTCCTCTTGACACCCACAGGTGCCAGCCCTGGTACGCACATGGTCCAAGACCCAAACGAGTAAAATAAAATGTAAGACTTTTAAACATTAGTTTGAAAGCATTAAAGAATATATCTGGAAGCTTCCTTTAAGATGTGTTTGAAAAATAATACTTTACATAAACCTTGTTTTTTTCTAGAAATTTTGGAGAAACTATAGTCAAATAAGGTGCCATAGGAAGATAGTCCTTGATACATTTATGTATTCATTTATTTATTTTAGACAAGGTGGCCTGAAACTCACTATATAGACCAGACTGACTTAAAAGTCATAGAGATCCACCTGACTCATTTGCCGCTCCCCAAGTGCTGGATTAAAGCATGTTGTACCTTGCCCAGCCTCTTCCTTAATCTTGACTGGAAGTTTCTAGTATACAGGTTTCCATAGGAGATAAAGCTCACACCATAAAAAGATTTTCAAATGTTTCTTTTAAAAAACGCTATTCTCACTGGCCTCTAAGAAAACCGTTGGCTGGATCACACGCCATGGGGGGGGGCTTTCTTGTATGCTTGTTTGCCTTTAACCAAAAGCACAGATGACTTCCAAGGCCGCTTTAGGCCTTTTCCTGTGCTTCCCGCTAAGGCTGAGATGAAAGCCTGCTTGGGGAGTCCATATGCTCCTTATTTCTCAACAATGAGTAGCTTGGCATGCAAGACTCCTAGCTAAGAAAATAATCAGGCCCTTGATGCTCAAATTTGCCGTTGCATTTCTATCCAACTTTCCATGCTGCCCTAGAATC
The DNA here is from genome assembly GCA_001685075.1 of Bramus lutescens. Classification (NCBI taxonomy): domain Eukaryota; kingdom Metazoa; phylum Chordata; class Mammalia; order Rodentia; family Cricetidae; genus Bramus; species Bramus lutescens. The sequence continues at coordinate 25,013 of LOEQ01009396.1, forward strand.
ATCAGAATGTCTGTCATCTACAACACCTCCCCTCCTACTTCTTTGATCCTTGTCGCTGATTTTTTTTCTTTTATATCATCACAAGTAGTTGCAGTTTCAAGACAGGTTCCAAAGTTCTCCCTGTCCCAGTCACGCACTGGAAGGTTTCTTTGCTGCTAGAAGTTACCCTCAAGACCCCCATCACGACTCATACTACCTGACGTGGTCTTCTCATCTTTCAATCTTTGGGACAAAGAAAAATGTTCCGGTTACTTGGAGGTTTCTATCACAGTCATGTAGAAAAGAGAGAATGATATCTTCTCCCAAATCAAATAAATGTATTCATGGCAATAATGACACCACAAAAGATAACTGGAAAACAAATAACATAGAACCGGACTTGTCATTCAAATATTGAAAGACTCTGGGGTCAAAATTTCAGCAATGTGCATGCATAAACTGTATTAATATATTTAATATTGCGAGAAACTTCCTTCAGGTAAGTCAGTCATGTCACCACATCCATTTGGAGATAGTGATGTGCTGAGGGAGGCTGCTTGTTCTTTTCTGGCCGTCCAGACTCCCGAAATAATCACTCAGAAACTATATTATTTGAATCACTGCTGGGCCAATTACTCAAGTGTATTACTAGCTAGTTTTTATATCTAGAATTAACCNCACCAATTGATTGTTCAGTGCCAAATGGTCAGCCACGAAAACACAAGCAGAAGTAACATTATATGAATGAGACAGATTATAGTTTTATATATACAAATGCATATATCCATGCAATAACAATTAGTAAAAAAAAAATAAGAAAGAGGTACTAGATTTGAAGGAGAGTGAAGAATGGGGTAAAAGTTTAGAGGGAGAAAAGGAAAAAGAGAATTGTTATATTATAATCTCAAAAGTTTTAAATTAAAAACCACTAAAGAAACAAGTGGGGAAATGTAAAGGAGCTGGCACAGTGAGTAAAAGCACTTGCCTCCAAGTCCAACAACATGACGCCATCCCTAGACTCTACATGGTAGAAGGAGAGAGCTGGTTCCTGAAGGTTGTCCTCTTGACACCCACAGGTGCCAGCCCTGGTACGCACATGGTCCAAGACCCAAACGAGTAAAATAAAATGTAAGACTTTTAAACATTAGTTTGAAAGCATTAAAGAATATATCTGGAAGCTTCCTTTAAGATGTGTTTGAAAAATAATACTTTACATAAACCTTGTTTTTTTCTAGAAATTTTGGAGAAACTATAGTCAAATAAGGTGCCATAGGAAGATAGTCCTTGATACATTTATGTATTCATTTATTTATTTTAGACAAGGTGGCCTGAAACTCACTATATAGACCAGACTGACTTAAAAGTCATAGAGATCCACCTGACTCATTTGCCGCTCCCCAAGTGCTGGATTAAAGCATGTTGTACCTTGCCCAGCCTCTTCCTTAATCTTGACTGGAAGTTTCTAGTATACAGGTTTCCATAGGAGATAAAGCTCACACCATAAAAAGATTTTCAAATGTTTCTTTTAAAAAACGCTATTCTCACTGGCCTCTAAGAAAACCGTTGGCTGGATCACACGCCATGGGGGGGGGCTTTCTTGTATGCTTGTTTGCCTTTAACCAAAAGCACAGATGACTTCCAAGGCCGCTTTAGGCCTTTTCCTGTGCTTCCCGCTAAGGCTGAGATGAAAGCCTGCTTGGGGAGTCCATATGCTCCTTATTTCTCAACAATGAGTAGCTTGGCATGCAAGACTCCTAGCTAAGAAAATAATCAGGCCCTTGATGCTCAAATTTGCCGTTGCATTTCTATCCAACTTTCCATGCTGCCCTAGAATCATCAGAATGTCTGTCATCTACAACACCTCCCCTCCTACTTCTTTGATCCTTGTCGCTGATTTTTTTTCTTTTATATCATCACAAGTAGTTGCAGTTTCAAGACAGGTTCCAAAGTTCTCCCTGTCCCAGTCACGCACTGGAAGGTTTCTTTGCTGCTAGAAGTTACCCTCAAGACCCCCATCACGACTCATACTACCTGACGTGGTCTTCTCATCTTTCAATCTTTGGGACAAAGAAAAATGTTCCGGTTACTTGGAGGTTTCTATCACAGTCATGTAGAAAAGAGAGAATGATATCTTCTCCCAAATCAAATAAATGTATTCATGGCAATAATGACACCACAAAAGATAACTGGAAAACAAATAACATAGAACCGGACTTGTCATTCAAATATTGAAAGACTCTGGGGTCAAAATTTCAGCAATGTGCATGCATAAACTGTATTAATATATTTAATATTGCGAGAAACTTCCTTCAGGTAAGTCAGTCATGTCACCACATCCATTTGGAGATAGTGATGTGCTGAGGGAGGCTGCTTGTTCTTTTCTGGCCGTCCAGACTCCCGAAATAATCACTCAGAAACTATATTATTTGAATCACTGCTGGGCCAATTACTCAAGTGTATTACTAGCTAGTTTTTATATCTAGAATTAACCMATTTCCGTTATTTTATATTTTACCATGCGGCTCTTGGCCTACTGGAAAGGTTCTAGCTGGCAGCTTGCATCTTTCCCCTCTGCCATCTCCCTGACTCCACCTGCTCTCTCCCTATATATCTCTTTTAGCCTGGCTTTACTCTGTTAAGTTATTGGCCAAAGGCAGCTTCTTTATTAACCAGTAAAAACAACACATAAGCAGAAGGACTTCCCACACCAGTAATGTGCTTTAGATACAATCAACTCATTTTAGAACTGTAGCTTAATAACAAGCATGCTGTTTCCTAGTGAGCATAGTTTTATTTGGGATTCCATAGACTGTGTCCATATGTGTGTGAGCAGAAATCTGTGTTTATGAGTTATATTTAGAACTATGACAAAATATGTTTCTGAGTTATAACATACTTGCTACTTAGGTATATGAAACTAAGTAAATAAACTTTATAAAATGTGCATAATAATGTATTTATGGCAATACAGAGAGAGAGAGAGAGAGGAGTAGAGAGGACAACCTCTGCTCGTGTCCTATTCACCTTATTCTTTAAGACAGGGTCTCTCACTGGTCTGGAGCTCCAATGCGCTGGACTGGCTGGCTAGAGGATGCAAGGGTTCACCTGTCTTGGCCTCTCCACCAATGGGGTATAGGGTTTCTTCTTTGCTTTTTGAGACAGGGGTTTATTTTGTGTAGCCTTGACTCTCTTGGAACTAGCTGCCTCAAACTCACAGGGGTATTTCTGCCACTACCTCCTGAGTCCTGGAATTGAAGACTTGTGTCACCAGACTTGGCTGCTGCTGCTTTTCCTTCCTTCCCCTCCTCCTTCTCCTATTTCTCCTTCTTCTTTTAATTGTATGTTTGACATAGAAATAAAAGATTCAGGCCCTTAGGTCTTTATGCTTTCAAGATAACATTTTAGAAACTGAGTTACTACCCCCACCCTCCTGATATTTCTTTTTCCAAAAACTTTGAGCATTTCTTGTCATAAATAATAACAAAATCTGTTACTCCTCTTGTGTAACATTTGCATAATAATCTAGTCTCCATTTTAACATGAGTCTAGTTTCTTCAGAGTCAAGTGAATGGAATTATTTAGGAAAGCTGAATTTAGACAAAGTCTCCTTTCCTCTAGACCAGTGGCTTTATATCTAGAATTTAGCCTCATGGGAATGCTCAGACTGCTTAAGTGGAGAAGGCCTTTGCAGAGAAAGCAAGAGGGTAAACCCCCATCTCATTCAGAGCAACTTTATATTGTTTTCTCCAATCAGAGTCTATAATTGCATCTCTAAAACAATGAGTGGTAGGAATAAAAACATTTGTATAGAGCAGCTCAAGGGAAGCAGCCTGATTCTCAGAATGGAATAAATAGGATCAAGAATAAAATTGTATCTTCATAGGTGCTTACAACGTCAAGGAAAAAATGCATTAAAATGACAACATCATTTTGTGGAAACGAGTTTCTCTGAACCAGCAAGTGTATTGTTCAAAGAAAATATTCCAAAGGCATGTTTGCTGTGTGATTAAGATTCTTTACTATTAAAAACTTCTGTCTTAAAATATTATTCAACTTCAAAGACATTGCTGACCAGGAAATGCCCCCAAACTCCTAGGTGACATTATTCTTTTTTCAGTCATAAGAAATTACAATAGCAAAAAACCACTATGAAGCCTACGCATTTGTGAACCCTGTTTGCAGCAACTCCTCACCTGAGGCAAGATGCGATGCACGCCTTAGAACAGGAGGAAGGAACAGAAGCAAAGAAGAGGGACAGCAATCTGAAGCAGAAACTGGAGGCAAATGCAACAGGAGCAAGAAAGAAAAGCAAAACAGCTATATTTTATTTATTTTACAACATGCACATTTATGAGTGTGTGTTTTCATTCCAGTATATTTTGTCTGATCACAAAGGCATGCTAGTGGCTGGCCAATTTTTGTTTTGTAAGATAATGATTTCTCAAAAGAGACAGAATTGAAACAAGCCACTTGTCATTCAAAGAACAGCTTTCCTATGTATGCAATCGGAATGGAAACACAACCTATTTGTTTATTTGTTCAATGTGAATGCAGATAAAAATGCAACTAAGCAGTGAAACACTAAACACTTTCCTCATCAGACACTCTGAATAGAATTAGCAGTCTTGATTTGCTCGATACACACATGCTCCACACACTGAAACAAGTGCTTGCTGTCTATCTAGCAACAACCCCACTGTTAGTCATTGCTCCATAGACTCACTCTACTTTATAAACCAGAAAGTTAAGGTGGAAGCTGGTAGATAATGCTGCAGATAAAGCACTTGCTATACAAACATGAGGGCTGGAGTTCAGATTCCCAGCACACATGCACAAGCCAGTCAGACATGGTCAGCCGCCTATAATCCCAGCCCTCATGAAACGAATGGGTGAGCTTCAGGGCAAGGTTGCCAACTAGACGGGCTCCAATTGACAAGCTCTGCATTCAACAAGACTCTATGCCTTTCAAGTAAAATGATGAGGGATTGAGAAGGACATTTAGCATCAACTCTATCCCTTCACATAAACACTCACTTGTACACACATGAACATGTGCCTACATCTGTGAACATGCACACACACACACACACACACACACACACACACACACTCCTTCCAAGTAAATAAATGTAACTGAAGGATGAAGGTGTATGGCAGGTTCCAGAATCAACTGATCGCCAAGCTAGCCTTGCTCAGAGGGTGTAGCCCTTATGTGGGAACCTGTGATACATGTAAACTCTCAAGTCTTTGGCCCATTCTATCAGAAACCTAAAGAGAAGAACTCAGTAAATCATTGAATAATCCATACTCTAAGCAATTCTAATGCCTGCTTAAACTTAAGATTTATATTTTAGTCTAGGCTATTTCTAAAATATATTATCATACACAAGAGGGTATTAGGTCTGACTCAAACCCTCTAGAAATTGTAAAGCTTGGTCATGGTTTGTTATAACATCCTTATCAACATACACAGCATTATGATATCTTTAATAGTATCTAATTGAAATTGATTCTAATATTTTATTTAAATTTAAAAAAAAAACAAAGATTAACTGTATTTATATGTAGAAGGACACTTAAAAGAAAGCTCATACTAGCTCAGAATTAAGAAATAGATGTTTTTTTTTTATTTAGGGGTAAACTCACAAATCAGAATCCTCTGCTTGAACCGATAACAGAAACTGAATCCAGCAAGTGGACACATGCTCTACATCAGCTTACATAGTATAAGAGGCCACGCCCCAGTGGGAGGATAACCACTGGCTGTAAGACTTCCTACAGCATTTATGTCAAAATTAAATTCGAATTTCTAGGATCTTTCTTTTATATGAGATGAAACAGAAAGTTGAAAGAGCAAGTTAATAAATAATTCTGAAATTGGAAGTGAGTTTATTCTTCACTCAACCAACTTAGCTCTTGATTAATATTTCTTAACATATAGACATTAGTTTATAAGTAGATGGTTGGGGTTCTCTAGGTTGACTGCAATTAGCCATAGTAGCTATATACAAACAACTGCTAAAACATTCCTTAAATATACTTATATTTAAAATAGACATTTTATATAACATACAAAAATACCTGTTCCTAGAGTTAATCATATAGAAAGAGTGAGATCCAGCTACTTAAAAGAGTACAATTTTAAAAATCATGGAATTCATCCAGACAATCCAACACTTCATAGCTTAGCCTTGTTTAGGTAATATGGATTTACTCTAAACAGCATAAGCTTTTCCTCGTAAGGAAATGATACCAGTAAGATCTGCTCCCAAAGAATGCATTGCTACTGTGTTTTTCTCCCATTATGCCCATACCACTGACCAAATCCAGAAATGGCCTGTTTCCTCTTTCTTTGTTAGAGAAAACTTTACTTCCCTTCAATCTTTTAAGGATATCTTTTCCTTGGTGTTACTTCAGATGCAGATCAACTGGACCACTTGTGCAGCATGAACAAAGACTTGGGGTTAATCCCCAGCACCACTTCTTAAAAAGATTTATTAATTTATTATGTATACAACATTCTGCCTCCATGTATGCCTGCACGCTAGAAATGGGCACTAGATCTCATTACTGATGGTTGTGAGCCACCATGTTGTTGCTGGGAGTTGAACTCAGGACCTCTGGAAGAGTGGCCAGTGCTCTTAACCACTGAGCCATCCCTCCAGCCCCCCAGCACCATATTCTAAAACATAATGTCATTGTTACCCTCCTTCCATGGTTTCTGCTAAGAAGTCCTCTGTATGTCTTAATGTTCCTCTAAGGACAACTCTTGGATAGGTTCCATTTTTCCTCTCTTTGTTTTTGGTTTCTAGCAGGTGGAATGAGATCTTCTGTTCTGTTTTGGAGGCTTTTGTTTTTCCAGTTTAATTATTCCTGGTGTTCTCTGAGCATCTTGAATCTGCAGTTGGATCCCTGTGACTGATTTTGAAAATACCCCAGCCTCTATTTCTTCAGCTGTTTGGTTCTTCCTTCTCCTCTGGGATTCTGATTCTACCTATGTTCTACCACTTTCTACTGTCTGCTAAAGAAAAAAAAATGGAGGCTTGCAAATGCATATTGTTTCTGGGTCCTATTGGCTCTCTCAAGAGAGGGAGTGAGAAGGCATGACTTCGATGGCATAGACACCAGGAGTCAGTTATAAGGCAAACAGAAATCTCGTTTATTCAGCAGTGAGGGGAGCCTTATATACCCTTTTCCCAGCACCCAAGCTGCATTCTGATACATTCACATCATGTGGTCAGCCACCCCTCATTGGCTAAGCATGATCAGGACCTCTGATAGCGCCTGCAGCACATGTTGCTAGGCTGTCAGGCAGACTCCAGGTTGCTCATCTCTTGGCTTTATCTTCCTATGCATCTGCCCTTCTTTATTTATTACATGGGCTCTCAGTGGGAGCCAGAGCTCTTTGCTCAGGACTTGTTGACCCCACTTCAGGAGGGCTCAGCAACTGGACTGTGCCTGTCTCAGATTGGCCTGCTGAACAAGTACTTACCCATCATTGACTCCCGTCCCTAAAAGAGATTCATTGCTAGAGAGCTGCCAGGTGTGTGTGTGTGNNGGGGTAGTAGGCAGTGACCTTTTGAATTTCAGATACTCAGGCATACATAAGCTCCTGCAGAGGACTGTGAGAGGGATGGCTAAAGGCCATTAACACCTGAAGAGTAGCCTTAGTTGCTGCCCACTGCTGTCAAATAAGCTTCAGGAGATATTTAAAGAGAATAAAGATGAACAATACCACCCACCAATTAAGGTTTATTGTGAGCATCCAGGAGGGAACAAATATTCTTTTTATATTATGGCAAAATTTTTCATAAAATGAAGAGTCAAAGGCCATAATCTCTGCCCTTATCTGATCTAAATGAAAAAGAATATTGTGTGTTAGCTGTAATGAGTAATATAGAAGCTTGGCCAACCATAGGCCTTTTAAACATTTAGCCAGCTCCCTGCTTGCTCAACCAACATTCCTCATTCAAATGGTGTCACACAAAATGAGAAGTGAGGATCACGACTGATTCTCATCAAGGTATTTACAGTGCCAATTTTTTCCTCTAATTAAAGATCAGTTTTGGAGGGTGGGCAATGAGAACAAGAAAGGGGAGTATATACATTACCCATCCTGGGTTATTCCCTCCTTGATGGAAGCAGGTTGATCCATGGGCAAGCACACATCTCTTACCTGAACCCATATTGGTGTAGTAGCAGCCTGAGGAAAAACACAAGCATACCCTCTCTCAGGGATTAGCAGGGGGCTGGCAGCTGCCATTGGAGGAAGATAGGTTCTCTCTATCTCACCAGGGACAGAGTTATGTACCTCATAGTCCTTATCTTCTTACAGCGTATATCTTTGCTTCTGCCTGGCTTCTAGGTAGAGATTGGTGTTGCTCTAATCAGGAACAAGGCTGTACTAGGAGTTTGCTGTGGTTATGAATATCACCAGTGAACTAATAGTTTCTATGGTGATGTGTTATGACATGCTGTTCCAGGGATCTACGTGCCAGGGAATTTTTTTTTTTTTAACGCCTGTACCTTGCTTAACATTGGCTCCTTTGTTTGTGCTTATATGCCTCCTATGCTCCACTATTGCTTGTTCTCAGCCCTTGGAGTGGTTGGAAGGAGAGGATTCATTTCAGGTGTTCATTGCCTCTATTATAATCCTGGATATCAGTTTCTGCCCTTCTCTGCGTGCAGGGCTAGATCTAGCACATTTCTCTGCCTTTGCCATGTATAAAGCTCCCCCGTTCTACAGCTATGATAACCTTCCACCAATACTCTCAATTTAGTGTCTGTTATTTCCCCTAAAGTTTGAGGTCTTTTTCTCCTCACAGTGCAAATAAACAAAGATATCTTGGCATATCTGTGGCAGTAGGTGATGTTCCAATGCTGCCTTGGGAGTTTTTTTTTTTTTCTTTCAGACTTCTACATGGCCTTCCCTGAAAGCTCTTGCTGGAGTGTTTACAGGGGATGACACAATCCCTTGCATTACAGCCTACAATTTGATTTCTACCCTTACTCTGACCCATACTTTGCTGTTAGAAGTTAGTTTTGAAATAGTCGCCATGTGGCGTTTGGTTATGAGTGTCCCGAAGAACAAATTCTCAGATTAAATATTTCCCTATGGGTACTTGTTTCTTTCCAGGCTTCAAATATTTATTTGCCTTGAGATATTGGTTCCTTTAAGGATTTTCAAAATGCCGCTGGCTTCATCTGGTCATGCTTCATCTCATACGTCTGGAAGAGATATTTTATCCAACTCTCTAAGGTGAAACATTTCTTTCCCAATTTTAAAATCATATAAAAATGGCCTTATCAGGTGACTATCTGTAACCAATAGAACACAGTGGACATGATACCCTGGGACATCTTTTCAACCAGACTTAAAGGAGAGTAGCACCTCTATTATATCTCTTAGAGCTTGGAGTCACAGTAGAAGTAAGAATTTAGCAGCCTCGGGGAGCCCAAATGTGCATAATAGAGCCATAAAGAAGGCATCTTTCAAGGCACAGCCTCATCAGTCACTACACTGAAGCCTGAAGCAATGGCAGCAGAACAGTCACCCCACTGAGCTCAGCCAAATTTCAGGAACCTAAGGAACAATTAAGATCATTATTTGGAGACACTAAATTTTTCTGTGACTTTATAATCAATAATAGACAACTTAGTCACAAGACAATAAATATCGGCTAACAAAATGGCTCAGCAGTAATGATGATTGCTGTCAAGCTTGAGAACCTGGGTTCAATCCCTGGAGCCCACATTGTGGAAAAAGGAATCAACTTCCATAAATTATCCTATGACCTCCACATGTATGCAAGTGTCCATATGGAATAGCTAGTTACCTAGATAGTTGACAGATAAATAAAACGTAAAAATAAATAGATAACATTTGTGATAAACAAATGAAAATATTGAGCATGTTACCAAAACCATAGTTTGTGAACAGCATAACTTCCTTCTTCTAAGAATGTTAAGCAGAGAAGAAATAAAACACAAAGAACTATAGGGATAAAATAACCCAGAGGGTACCATGAAAAGAGTTGTCATTTCCCCCCATTCTATCAATCAACATGGCTCTGTAGAGTAAGGTCGCAGGTGGGAGAACCACTCTGTTATCTTGATAAAAGCATGTATTTGAAGACATTGTCACAGAGAACTCAAATTAGTTTGCATGAGACATGGAAGCTACTCACTTAAATACAACAGAATAAAAACAAAAGCCAGTCTTCATAGATCATGATTAAAATAATATCGAAATAAGTATCAATATTCCAAAGAAACCAGCTTAGAAGTATGTACAATAGTTAAAAGAAAATGCCATGATTGATTCAATTGTGGAGTTACTTGACTTACTTTTAAAAAACTTTGTTTTAATCACTCAGAAGGTAGTCAAATAATGAGTCAAAATGACAAATACAAACATTCTCACCAACTTAGAAAACAAACTATACAACACTGCAATTCATGCTGCTCCCTAACCATGGCCTCTTTTAAAACTTATTAAAGTAAGTCAACCGCTGCCCTGCACAAAACAAAAGTAAATTCTATTAATTTAGATAAACAAGGTAAGTTCACAATTGGGATAAATTTAGAAATCCCTCTAAAGTATAGTCCCCTTATCAAGATTTTCTTAAAACAATTCCCCTTTCAAATATTCTAATAATACTGATGATAAGGAAAAAAATCATAGCCATAATGCTATTAATTTTATAAGATTACACTCTCTGGGTTCCAGCCTTCGAACAAGGACTGACTGATTTCTGGACCCATGCAAGAAAAAAAAATATGTCAAATTTAACTTCCTAAATTTGACCTCTGAGCTCCCAGTTTCTTTGGCTGAAGGCAGATTCACAGTAAAGCAAATAACATGGTTACCAAACCTGGCAAGTAGAGACAGTGCTGAGCTTTAAGGGGGAGTAAACAGCCTAGAATATACACTTCTGTCTGCACCACAATTAAAACAATGGTCAAAGCACAAATACCAAGAGGACAGAAACAACAGTGAGAATTTGAGCTTGGAATTTCCTAGGTGGTATAACGCATTTGTCGTTTTCTTTCTTTTTTTCCTTTGTTCTCCTTTGTGATGGGAGCCGCTGACTAAGACTGTTTATGTGCAGTGGTATTTCCTTCACAGGTGTAGCTAGGAATTCAGTTTGGAATCTAGAGAGACAAATTGCCCTCTTGTTTGCCTTATTAAGAATGTTGTGTTGTGGCTGTGATTTTGAATTCTGTCTCCAAGAACAATTCCAATACAAGTTGATCATACAAATCACGGTGGGACTAGAAGCGATTTTTTAAAGAGAAGAAACAGTAGCACAGATTATCAACTGAAGCTTTTCTGCCAGCTGACCACTGTGTATCATTTAACTTCTGAATCTCATGTAAATCTCTCAAAAATAATGTTGCTCCTTGTAAATAGGCAAAAACCTGAAACTCAGAAGTGAATTTATGTAAGTCTCTAGAACAAAATTATAATAAGGTATTGGTTACTTTTAGCTCCAGTGTCAGCCTGAACCTCCCACAAGTTATTGGCTCATTCACTCATGGGATGCATATTTATTGCATGCCCTCTATATCTCAGGCACTTTATAAGGCTGTGAGTAGGCAGTGGAGAATGGCCAAGACTTACTTTTTTCCTTAAAGATCTCCAATTCTATAATTTGTGAAGGTTGATCCTCATTCCTTCATTCACTCAATAAAAATATAAAACAGGCTCCACTCTGTTTAAAATATTTATAAGCAGAAAAATAAAACAAACTAAAAAGCTATACCTGTGTCTTAAACAACTCACAAGGTAGTAGAAAAAGCAATCAGTGAGATAAAAAGTGAAATACATAGTATACTATTTAATAATAATTACTGAAGGAAAATAAATGAAGGAAGGACAAGAAATGGGAAGACTGTAATAATGAAAAGAGCAGATGGCAAAGCCCCCAGTGGAGGGATGGCAAGTGTAGTGCAAGCTTTAAGGAAGAGAGAAATGGAAACATGAATCAATGCAGGCAAAGGAAACCTCCAGGCAGAGAGAAGAGCCTCAGGGAAGACATAAGGGAGAGGAAGGATGGTGGGGGATGGGGAACAAGACCACTGTGCAGTCTTGGTGACCAGTGAGAACTTGAGTGAGATGGGATGGTCTTGGGAGACTGAAGTAGTAGAAAGCCACCCTCTGGCTTGCCTTTCCTACCTACCCAATAGCATGTGCTGTCATAAGGACCAACACAAAGAGAGTATCTTCCTTCTCACTGAGGACCCCGCTGATGCAGCGTGATACGAAGAGCTTTAAGAATGATTTCAATTTGGCACAGATGGGGCTGCTGAAGTAAAAGATAAACGGATCCATCTGGAATAAGGTATTTCCTGTATTGTTTGCAATCTGCCTGTACTAAATTGGAGACTTTGAGTCAAGGGATTCAACCCCAAGTACCACTCTTGACAACTGCCTCGGGGACTGTATATAGAACTATGAAACAAGTGGTTTTCAAACTTTGTAAAATGAAGCCTGGTAACCTGTTTTTTTGGTTGTTTGTTTTTGTTTTTGTTTTTTTCGAGACAGGGTTTCTCTGTATCTTTGGAGCCTGCCCTGGAACTACCTCTTGTAGACCAGGCTGGCCTAGAACTCACAGAGATCTGCCTGTGTCTGCCTCCCGAGTGCTTGGATTAAAGGCGTGTGCCACCACCGCCCAGCTGGTAACCTGTTTTTAAAATAACAAATCACTCACAAAATAATAACCCCCACCATGATAATCCACATTAACAGAAATTCATACAGAAGGTTAACATAAAAAGCCCTGCTTGCACACCCACCTTCCCAGTGCTTGTGTCTGGATTCGTAGCACAGTTACTCAGTTAAGTATTTGCTGGCGCATCACTCAATATTTTCAAGTGCAATATCACGTACCAAAGATTTTAGAGTGGGCCAAACTGGAAAGAATGGCTCTTACCTTTAAGGACTTTGTTTTTTTCATCCTCCAAATGGGGCCTGGGAATATAGCCCAGTGATAGAAAGCTTGCTTAACATGCTCAGGGCTTGGGTTAATGTTTCCATAGGCTGTGCTGTGAAAAACCCTTCCATGTACCCCCCCCCACGCTTTTTCAAATTTGTTGCCTCTTTATTGTTTTTGCATGCATGTACATATATGTATATATACTCCTAAAAATAACCTGTTGTTTGTATAATGCTGTTTGTATATATGTCTTCAGGGCTGACACAGCACAATTGAGAGACCTTATTAGCTCCAAGGGCAAAGGCTTCTCCTGGACCCAGCCTCCACTGGGCCTGGGTCCCAGTTTACTGTCACTTTCCTTTATTATTATTTTATTATTATTATTATTTCTGTACTCTGTTGAAACTGAAAGGGGAGCACCAGCCAATCAGGTTCAAGATGACCTAATCCCCAGCCAATTAGGTCCAGTATGGTCTAACTCCTCCCACCCCTCACCCCCTCTGGTTGCCTATAAAAGGAGCCTGTGAGCTGGGAACAGGGTAGCAGCCATTTTGTTGTCTGGCTGGCAGATCCCAGCATCCCGGAATAAACAATGCTCTTGCTGATTGCATACAAGCTTTGTTCCGTGGGCTACTCCAGGGACCCTAACACAATCAGTCAAGATTATTTTCTCAGTTATTTTGTCACAGAATCAGAAAGCTGACTAGCAATCAATCATTCTAGTTAACAATTAGAGGCTGATATTAAAAGAAAAATAGGCAACATTTATTCAACCAATATTTATTTCACAATTACTGGCCAGTTTTGCTCCAGGCATTTGTTCAGCTGAGATAAAAGAGGTGTAGTGAAATATTAAATGTTGGCCTAGTCTCAAACTCCAATCATGGGAAAGAGTGAATGACTGGGAAACGTGGGCTCTTTCTGTAGCGAGCACTAGCTTAAGGAACCGTGAAGTTGGCTTGGAGACATAGAGATAAGATGCCAGACCTAGTTTTAGAATCACAGACTAGCAAATGCACAGAGCAGGTTTAAGAGGGTGAGATGGAAGAGAGGAATCTGCTCCAGAGTGAAAACAGACATGCTTTAGATGTGTGTGTGTGTGTGTGTGTGTGTGTGTGTGTGTGTGTGTGTGTGTGTACGCGCGCCCGTTTGGGTGGCAATAAGGTATGATCTCCATCTAGAATCTTTCTCTGAACCCATGGAGGGCTTGCTAAAATGCAGCTTGTCAAATTCCGATCCCATTTCCAGTTCAGGTCTGGGGGATCAAAATCAGAGCATTATGCAAAGCCGAGTCCCGTACTCCAGAACAGGACTGTAATTGCATCACCGAGTCAGCTGTTCCAAGAACAAAGAGATGGCAGAGCTGTAGGTGGCACAGGGCATAGCTGGGCCCTTGAGAATCTGAGCAACCTTTTTTCTTTTTAACCTTTCCCCTCTCCGCAGCAGAGACCAGGAAGGAAGTGTTCGGGGACCTTGCTTAGAGGAGATGGCACTGTCTGGGCACCGAGAGAGTCTGTCCACTGCTGATTGGTAGAGTTCCAAATAGAGTAAAACAGCCCATGGTTTACAATGAAGCCAAGACAAAGCAAGATGCAAAACTGGACTCTCTGGCGCCTTTTTAGTCCCCATTCCCTCAAGGATACTGTATGACCAGAACACTCTGCTCAGATTCTGATTCTCAGATCGCGGGAGCCGTTTGTGCTCTGTCATAGGCAGTTGGACATTTAACCAACAGTCAGTAGCAAAGTAACTAACAGGATATAGTCATTAGGCACGTCAAGGAACTGCCACTCTCATTAATCACGCTAAAATAATTGGAGGCTCTAAAAATGAAACAATGGCCAAAGGTCCTTTCCATTTAAAGAATTACTAGTAGGCGGAGGAAATGTGCTTTGTTATTCTGAATTGCTTTATAAACAAGGACAATTGCAATTTATTCTAAAATAATTCTGAGTATGCAGCAGAATCAGGAAAACATCACACACACACACACACACACACACACTTTAAAATAATTTGTTGGAAATGTAATTTTTTTCTTTTTAATTCTTTTGCCTATTACTCTTTGAGAATTGCACATGTGAGTACTATATTTATTACCATTTCTTCCTCCAGTTCTGCCTGTGTTAACCTCTCCACTCTGCTTCTTTTTAAACTCATGGCCTCTTTTTCTTTAGTTATTATTGTTATGTATATGTTATAGACATATCCAGATATGTATAGAATGAATAAATAGATACATATAACATAAATATAACCTGCTTTGTCCATTTAGTTTTGCTCACCTATATGTGCATATATATTTATTTATGCATGTATATACATATGATATCTCTGTGTCTGTCTGTGTATGTGTTTAAAGCTGACCTCTTGGTATTAGATAACTGATTAGGGGCTCATCTCTGGGCACAACTGAGTCTCCCTCTCTCAGCGGTTGTTATTTGCCTGTGGTCCTCCATCTAGGAATGTAGACTTGTGAGATTTCCCCTTCCATGCCAGCTTGGTTCAGGTCTTGTTTTGGAAATCATATCATATATGCAGTTTCCCTATGGAAATTTTTTTCTTTTCTTCCTTTTTTTTTGTTTGTTTTTGGAGACAGGTAGATTTTTTTCCTTAATAAAGGATAATTTAAGCATTCTATTAAAGAATTGCTGTTGTTGTTTTCTTGAAACTGGATCTCATATACACCAGACTGACCTCAAACTCACAACCTTGAAAGCCTGATCTTGCTTCCACTTCCAAATGATGGGATTGTAGGCAGGTCCCACCATACAATTTTGTGTTTGACTTTATATAGTGCTGGGGATCAAACTCAGGACTATGTATGTGCCAGGCAAAACACACTATCATTTGGGTTACATTTCCTGCCAAAGAAACTAAATTATCATGGCAGTTTTCTTCATTTTTTTAACTCTAATTTTTTACTAGTGATCTTCTACAAAGACATACAAGTGAAAATGCAGGTGCTAAAAACACATTTTAAATTCACTTAATTGTTAAAGACGTAGAAGTTTTCGAAGAGAACAAAAGAAAATATCTTTTTTCCCAAAGAGATAGTCAGCATACTGGGAGAAGACCCGTGCAGAACTGCCCTTAATGTTATCGGGAATAGCATTCATAGAGAGAGACATACAAACACATCAGGGGCTACAAGCTAAACTCCCCTAGCACAGTGATCATAGTGAGAAGTAAGTCCCCAAAACTGGAAACAACAACACCCTCAAATAACGTAGCATCCAAACCAGCCACAAACTCCATTTGCTTCTTCCTCTTTCATTTTCACGTTCCCACAGTTTCCTCCTGGCAAAAAGACTCTTCCGGCCAGCAGCAAGCATCTATATTATGGGGAGAACCCTTCTGATGTCAGCCTAATTTGCTCACAAACTTATTCTCAGCGGTCTCAGTGTTGAGCTTAGCTTTACAAGGTTCTATATCCAGTTTGTGAGCAATGTAGAAATGATTGCAGATTCTGCACAGGCTCACTTTCACTGCAAGGGCTGGAATCGTGCCTAATTCAGAGAAAAGTGTCGGTTAACATCCAAGGTCTCTGGGGCACATATGACCTGAATTGGAGAAGCAAAGAAAAATATTTTCCTTACAAGAAATTCTTAATGAGTTTATTTGAATAGATAACTATTTATAAATTAGGCAGAGAATCAGATCACAAGAAGTTCAGAGCGTCATGGAGAGGAGTCATAGGAAGGTTTTGTTAGGTGTTTGCAAAAGCAAAACAAAGAAAACATGTTTCATTGGTTAAAGTGGAAAATAGCTTGTTAGAGGTTAGTTCCTCTTAGCTAAGCTAGATTCATTTACTCTTTATATTGAGTTGGGTTTATCATGTAGGAGCCTGAGATGCTGGAGCCATCTCAGCCTTCTGGTTCCCCATGATTTTTTTTCTCTTTTTCATTACATTAGGGTCTTACTCTATCACTCAGGCTGACCTCCTCTTTACTATCCCCCTGCTCAGCCTTCCAAGTGAGTACAAGTTTAGAAGAAAACAGCATCATGCTCGGACTAATTAATTTCTTTAAAAAATTATTTGAGTGATGGTTCAGTGGTTATGAGCACTGACTGCTCTTTCCTCTTCAATTCCTGCCCACCCACAAGGCAGCTCACAACTGTCTACATTAGTAATCCCACAGGATCTGATGCCCTTTTTGGGTGTGCAGACAAAATACCCATCCACATAAAATAAGGAGCTAAGTCTTTTTTAAAGATCTGAGAGCAACTTTAGTGTTTCGTTTTGTTTGTCTGTTTCTTTCCTCCTTTTTGCCATTCAATGTATTCCATTACCATGTCAAATTATTTGAAGTCACTCTACTTACATTTTCTTGAGCCCATGCGGATCTCTGCAAATCTTTTTGACTTCTAGTTTCATTCTAAAGAGTAGACAAGTATTTCTGTCCCTATATTCACAAGGCTACCACCATAGCTCTTCCTGTTCCACTACTACCTACCAAGAGCAGAGGACAGCCAGTGTTGCCATGGATAGCCTTGCATGCCGCCAGCTTCCGTAGCCACCCTTCGGACTTCCGGTTCAGTAGATCTCTGGCTGCCCTTGCCTTTGATCTACTTTATAAACTGTAAGCCAAGGAAGGGCCACTATAATCTGATTTCATTTGTAAATTGAAACGGGGCCTTGCACATGCTAGACAAACATTTTTTTACTGCTCAGCTTCATGCTCAACCCTCACCTTACTTTGGAGACAGGGTCTCACTAAATTGCCTTGGTCAACCTGGAAACTCTGATTTTCCTGCCTTAGGCCCCTGAGTGTCTGGGATTACATGCTTGTGCTATCAGGTCTGGCTGGCAATATATAAATATTTTCTATAGATTTACAAATAAACACTGCCCAATGGAGATACCTGTCCCTACCATACCCCACTCCTAAAAGGGAGAAGTGCAGAAAGAAGAAATCCCTTTTTTCATTGTTTCTGCTGTCTTGGATCTCAGACTACATCTTTCTGTTTCATTCATGAGATTAATAAAATAAGTAATATGCTGACATGTGAACATTTTATATTTGTATAAGAATTGTTCCATTACCTTTAAAATTATTTTCTGATAGAACACATTCTATCTGACATTCTAATTTTTACCTTTTTTTCCCAGATGGGGTCTTTCTTTGTAGCCTTGGCTGTCCTGGAACTCTACATAGACTAGGCTGGCATCACCTGCCTCTACCTCCTGAGTACTGGAATTAAAGGTGTGTATCACTATGCCACACTCCTGCTTTTAGATAATTTCAGATTGTAGTCACTGAAGTTAAGCTGTCCATTTTTTCAATTATTGTCTTATTTTCTTCATACTGTAATAGTCTGTTTCAAAACAATAAATGTCTAGTTGGAAAAAAATTAGTTTTATTTCATCTATGCTCTCATACTGTTCTATGGTGGAAAAATGTTTAAAGTACTGGTCAGTGGCAGTGCATGCCTTTAATCCCAGCACTCAGGAGGCAGAGGCAGGCGGAGCTCTGATCTCAAGACCAGCCTAGTGTACAGAGAGAGTTCCATGACAGCCAGGGCTACACAGGGAAAACCCCATCTACAAAGGCAAAAAAAAAAAAGAAAAAAGTTAAAGCACCAGTAAATAGATTAGTGAAAAACTGAACATGTGCACGCATGTGTGTATGTATTGAGATAAAAAGAAAAGAACTATATTATAGTGATTCAAATTCTAAAATTATCTAAAGCACCAGAAAATTCAACTTAGTTTTTAAAAAAATTCATCATGAAAGTTGTTTTATTATCTCCAAAGAAATTATTTCCAGCTTTATTAAAGATGATTTGCCACCATAACTGTGTTCCAGCTTCCCTTCAATTGTGTTGTGAACAGGTTTTACACTTAATTAGTGTGAGGACCACAAATAAGTGAAAAAAAGCATTGGTCATCTACCATTGTAATTTCCCTGGGTAGACTTGGTCATCTGACAGGCAGAAGTGTATTGTGTGTCCGGCATCGTGCTTCATGCTGTTGGTTTGAGATTCAGTTCAATCTCCATATAGTGAGCATCTCACCAACTGTGAGTTAAGGCCAGACCCTGCCCTGTGCACAGTTATCTGAGTGAGCCTGGGGAGAGCACCAAGCAGCTCTCAAGCTCAGTCCTTATCCAAAATGGGAGACTGTCCTTGTTAATATGATGAGGATCCCTGCTTGTCAAGTGGGGTTAAGTGTTAGTAGAGGAGTGATTGTTACAATAAGACGGTATAAAATGTGTGTGTGTGTGTGTGTGTGAGAGAGAGAGAGAGAGAGACAGAGACAGAGACAGAGACAGAGAAACATGATTTATTTATTATGCCTAATTGGAAACACATCCATTTTAGAAATATATGGATACCTAGAGAAAGTTTTTGAACCTATTCTGGGATTAAGCTATTGTAATTATATTGCTATTAATGGCAACCAGATATTTGGCATAGATCTTAACTTCACAATCATAATGAGTCTATGAGCACCACAAAAACAAATTTATAAATGATGACGTGAGAGCTGAGAATGTGGAATCCCTTGTAGACAGCAGTTAATGAGGAGCAAGTCAGCGTTTGAACTTGGATGGTAAGATGCAGGGAGGGAATAATCACAAGCACGTAGACAGGGAAGCAGTGGTGTGGCCACGCCTCTTAACTGAGACCACAAGTGCAGTCTGAGAGGGGCAGCATCCTAGGATCATGGGGACTTGGGAATGAAAGTAAGAGGGAGAATGTGGAGGGGGGACACAGGATGTGATAGAAGAGACCCAATATGCGCCAGGTGTGGTGACACACCCCTTTAATCCCAGCCCTAGAGAGGCAGAGGCAGGAGGATAGCTTTGAGTTCCATGCCACTCGTGGCTGCATAGTGAGAACCTATCTTTAAAA